>CAUYON010098752.1:0-31304 GCA_963573935.1 Arctocebus calabarensis | reverse complement strand
CTGCAGGGTAGAGAGCTTAAATCCTCCTCAGCCTGTTTAGAAGGCACTTTAAATCGCAAACTTGGGCTAAGCAGAAGCTTTCCCAGGAAAGCGCTTGTGGCTGGGATCACTCCTTAAGTGGCTATTCATTTACCCAGTGTGCCTAAACTGGGCTCACCCAATGCCCTGAGGGCTAAGGCTGCAAGGCGTCTCAGTCCCCGCCTCTTAGTCCCCACCTTTAGGCTGCTCAGTCACTAGATTACTCGCTCCCGCCCAATGGCTGTTCTGCGACCCTGAGGGTGGAGCTTGCCGGGCCAGTTCTCCTACAATGGCTCCACACAGCCCACAACCAAACACTGGTAGCTCTTTCTGGCTCAGTGGCTCAGTCTGGAGCCCCAGACAACACTCAAATACCTCCGTACTCTTGCCCTAGTTCTCTCAAGGCAGTTCAACCAAGTGCCAAGTCCAAAAGAAACCCAAAGAGCTCACAGGTAAGGCCTTTCCAGTTTGCAATCTCACCGCCGCTGTAGTCACAGCTGCCAGCAGGATTAGACCGAAGGAACACACGCAACCACTTGCCAGATCTCCACCACTTTTGCCTTCCTCAGGGGGTCCAGAAGTCTCACGCTGTCTCCCTGTGTCCCCAAAGGGATGTTTCTGGGCAGATCTCGTCAGCCAGAGATGCCTGAAGTCTTCTCTCCCCAGTCTCACTGAACCCAGTTGCAAGGAAACTGTTACTCGGCCACCATCTTGGCTCCTCCCTCCAGTTAAAGAAAAAAGTTAAAGCTTGGTTTTTTGGAGTCACAGCTTGCATCAGCAGAGGTGACCTGCAGTTATCAGTTCTCTCTTGGCTGGTTTCCCTGTCTTCAGCTCAATTGGGCAGTTTCTAGAGGTTATCTTTCCTTTTGGACAGGAGCCTCTGTCGGGAGCTGCTTCCAGTCCGACCATCTTGCCCCTCCTTCTGCCTTCCTTTTAAAGATCAATAATGCTGGCCATAATGACTACATAGCTGTGAATGGTACTTTTAATTCATACTCACTAAGTATTAGAGTGCTAATATTTACAATCACTAAACATTAGAGTATACAGGTTTGGCCCACTCATTCAGTAACTGATCTCCTTTACAAAATATTGCAAGGAAATTTCAGGAATGTGGGCTCTTAGGTAAATTTTCCTAAAGTAGTCTTTATGTAGTCATGGCAATCAGCTAAGCAGAACTTTACTTCAAAGAGTTCACTTTCCTGTATCAGGTCATGGTGATTTTGTCAGTGTGTCCAGATATGTATTCCCTTACTTTTGATAAAAAGAGGAGTTCTTCAATCTCGCTCACTCTTTTTTTTGCCCAAAAAAGGGACTCGAGACTATTAAATAATACTTAAAAATAATCCTGCTGCATCAGCATGCTGTCCCTGTGACAGGGCCAGGCTCTGTGCTGACCACATGACTGTACCGTCTGGCAGGGAGAGTTCAGAGTCTTGTACCACTGAGAGCACGTCTGGGAGTGTGCCTCACTCCTGAATCCCTCAGAAACTGGGTTTATTCCAAGGACAGTGTCACTGCTTTTCTTTTCACCTGGAAAAGGCCATTGCTCTGGTTTTAGTTAAAACCAGACTCTTTTCAGCATGGCAAAACTAACTCCAGAAAGCATCAAAATGTAAAGATAATGCCATTGGAAATATATTTTTGTCATAAACCCTTGCTAAGTTCCCTAAATTAACTTCAGTATTTCTGGTGTGACGACACACAGATTGCACTTCCCCCACCCAGTGCTTATTCCTGAGGGAATCAAGTCTCCGGCCTGTCTTGTCTCATTCCAGGTCTAGATGAAACTGTTTTAAAAAGCCTAAGACCTGCTCTGTCATGAAACTGTTTTAAAAAGCCTAAGACCTGCTCTGTCACATAAGGTGCCTCCCCACAGGCTGCCAGGAAACCTGAGCAGCGGAGCAGAGGCATTCAAGCTGGGCTGCTATAATTCCTTTTCTCTTTAAAACTTTCTCTAATGTTCAGTTTAATACGTTTTGGAAAGTGTCCCAAAACAGAATGACTTTCCCTCAGATCTGCACTCTCTTCTAAGTGAGACCTGAGTGGAGCTTGTTATAACCCAGCTGATAAAAAGCTGAGATGATGCCTCTCCTTCTCTCTGCCTTCAAGCATAGAGAGTAAACCTTGTGTGTCTCACTGTCCTGATGGTGTGCAGTGTGAGTTGTGTGTGGTGGAGGAAAGGGTGGGAGGGCCAAAGAGGACGTTCATTTAATTGCCCTGCTCTATATGCTAATGTGAACCTCGTTTGTATTTACATACTGCAGTGCCATTAGAAGAAAACATATAAAGGCTTTTCTGAGGGGTGCCATTGAATCTTTCTGCACTTAGACGCAAAGTGGGTGGTGTGTGTGTGTGTATGTTTACACACATGTGCTCATGCCCTTAGTGGCCATTTTTCAGGGCAATGCCCAAAATTGCAGGGGTGCATAACACAAACTCGCCAGATCATGTGTTAAGTCTTCGCGTGAACTGCCTCTGGACTACGCCTAACAAACCCATTTCACAGACAAGGCAAAGGGAAACTCAGAGACACCCTAGAAACTAAGCTGGTAGTTGACTAACTCTTTCTTACCCCGGGGTTTATACTCTTTCTATGTTACTGCTGAACATGGCTAAGGCTCAGCCTCTGAAATGAATCAGTATTTTATAAAGAGAATTCCACGTGAGAAACTCTGAAATAGAGGAAATTTAATCTTTTCCCTTCAAGGTGATAGGTAGCTGTAGAATATACTAAGACTCATGTGAGCAATTTGTACAATATATTAGATAGATATTATGATAGAAATCATAACATGAACATGATTTTCCTTCAGAATAAGAATGCACAGAGAAAAATGATATTACTAACTTCCAGATGAATAAACAATTATGCATCTTTTTTATTAAATAGGGAAATGTCTGTAGGAAAGTTGTAACATGATTGAAGTAAAATTTCTTAAAATTAAAAATATAGGCTAGGTACAGTGGCTCACATCTGTAATCCTAGCACTCGGAGAGGCTGAGATGGGCTTATTGCTCGAGCTCAGAAGTTCGAGACCAGCCTGAGTAAGAGCCAGACCCAGTAACTACTAAAAATAGAAAAACTAGCCAGGTCTTGTAGGGGGCACCTGTAGTCCCAGCTAGTTGGGAGACTGAGGCAAGATCGCTTGAACCCAAGAGTTAGATGTTACTGTGAGCTATGATGATGCCAGAGCCCTCTATGCAGGGTGACACAGTTAGACTCTGTCTTAAGAAAAGAAAAGGAAAAGTATACATATATATATAAGGATTATTTTGCTGCACTTTGAAAATATTTATTTAAATTTCAATTGAATACAGTGTAATTTACAACTCCTATATGCATAAAATGATGTCTGGTGTTGAATAAATTTAAAATTTTAAATTCCTATTTTTAACCTTCATTATTTTCAATAATCAATGAAAGTTAAAACCAAACTTATTAAACATATTTAAAGTTTATTTATGATAGCATAAAAACAATTTAGTTGTTTTCTATTTTGTCCACAAAAGTAGACACCAGGATATACCCCTGATGCTACCTTACTGGTTGAACTAAAACTAGACCCATGAAAGGGGGCAAGTGAGAAGGGAAAAAAGTCCCATCCTTGGCAAGTGGACAGTAGGTTGGAGGCAGCAAGGTTTTTTCATCTTATCTGCCAAGAACACGGAGGTGTCTGTCCATTTGTTTGAAATTCGAGACATCTGTTTAATCTACTTTGGTCCAGTAATATTTCTCTTAAATATCTTTTACCCTATGTAAAAATTTTAAAAAATCTTTATAAAATCAAGAGTTTCTGAATTTCAGAATATTTAATTCATAATATGATTTCATTTCTTCTTTTTTTTTTAAGAGACGAAGTCTTACTTTGTCACCCTTTAGTAGAGTGTTGTGACATCACAGATCATAGCAACCTCCAGCTCTTAGACTTAGGTGATTATTTTGCCTCAGCCTCCCAAGTAGCTGGGACTACAGGTGCCCACAACAACACCTGGCTTTTGTTGTTGTTGTTGTTGCAGTTTGGCTGGAGCTGGGTTTGAACCTGCCATCCAAAGTATATGGGGTTAGTGCCCTACTCACTGAGCCACAGGTACTGCCCCATAATATGACTTCATTTCTTAATTTCATTCTCTCATTTATTATCTATTATGCAATATCCCAAAGTCATCTCCATATTTTGTTAAAAAGTGAAAGAAAAAAAATTTAATGCTATCAGCTAATGATAGTATTCTAAGTACATGACCAAATTTAAAGGTCACAACAGTCCATTTAGATAAATATTATTATCTCAAGTTTACATTGAGGAAACTAAATTCCAGAGGTGGATTCCACTTAAAAAGATTTAAAAAGATCTGATTCACACAAGATCACTGTGGCAGAGCTGGGACAAGAATGTATATTCTTCATTTTAGTTTGGGGCTTTCTTCCACACAGAATTGCAGGGAAGATTTAAAATATTTAACTGAAAAAAAAGTTGGAAACAGAATATATCAGTGATTGAATCTAGCATAAACATTTTTAAAAATAAACACATTATGAACAGTACAATGTTAAATAGAATTCTTGGAAAGTGCTGAAAATTCTTTGAAAATGCATTGTGTATAGTGAAAGGAGAAGAATAACGATGAAACCCTCACACTTTCAGTGACATTCATTTCTTTCATAGTAGTGCCTTCCAAGGTCCAGGAAGATCACACAGTAGAGTGAAGGGCAGATGACCATCCGTCTCTCCACACTGTTACTCAATGCTCCATCTCTTTGTGTCCCGCTGGCTAGTACTAAATGAGGATGAAAAAAAAGGGCCATCCCCAGCTCTAGACTGGCAGCACCGCCTTCCTCCCTGAGAACTTTAAGATCATGCAAGGTAAGGACTTTGGGTAGAGGACAGAGGAAAACACAGCAAAATACAGGTCAGAGATTAGGGGCTGAGAAACAGGAGAGAGGTGTTGAGTGATAAGGCAGAACCCTGGAACTCTCCTTGAGGAATGAAAGGAGCTTGTGCTTGTTCTCCTTTTCCCATGATTTGTTCCTTTCTTAACTTTGTCCTCTTCCTCTTTCTGCTCTTTTCATTCTACTTCTTTTCCGTGGTAGCGGGAGATTTGGGGACTACTAGAGTTTCTAATGGCCTAATAAATCTGGGTACCAGTACATACTCTTCTCAGTCTTTTCCCCTCCTTACACTGTCAGTCTCGCCTTGTCCCCCTGCTCCCCACGGACCTCCAGAATGAGCAAATTGGGAGGGGATGTTGGTGAGTCGCAGTAGCTCTGACAGACATAGGGAGGATAAGATAGAGGGTAAGGTAAATGATGTGCTCCACAGTAACCCAGAGGGGAGCCCCACATCTGGCTGCTCAATATAGCTAACAATAAGGGACAAATTTAAATGTGCATATTAGTCAGAAATGGCAACATATATTTTTACATAGGTATCCATGAGAGATAATACAAAATGCAAACACACAAGAAAAGATTTTGACTTATTTACTGATTCTCTAACCAGGCATTCTTTTTAAATGTAACTGTAAAGCACAGTTAAGATAAAAAAGTTTAAGGCCAGGTGCAGTGGCTCACACCTATAATCCTAGCACTCTGGGAGGCCAAGGTGGGCGGATTGCCTGAGCTCACAGGTTTGAGACCAGCCTGAGCCAAAGCAAGACTCCATCTCTAAAAATAGGCATTGTGGCGGGCACCTGCAGTCCCAGCTACTCGGGACACTTTAAGAGATTCGCTTAAGCCCAAGACTTTGAGGTTTCTGTGAGCTGTGATGCCACAGCAGTCTACCAAGGGTGGCAACGTGAGACTCTGTCTCAAAAAAAAAAAAACGATAAAAAGTTTGAGACATTTTTGAGTTGTTTATTATTTCCAGTTTATAAATGAGAGGACCTGATGTACAAAGTGGCTGAGGCCACTTTACCAGGGGTTGCCTCGATATGAAGTTTGAATAAAGAACATTTTTTAATATGTCATTTTCATTTTATTTATTGAAGAGTTGTCATTGGTTTAATCTTCTGGTTTCTTATTTGTTTATTTCTATAATATGTATTCGTGAACTTGAAATACATGAAATATCCTATACTATACATAGGATCTTTCAGCAGTTCTCCTGAGTTATATTTCTAACTGCGTGTAGGGTGTTGCCATCATAAATTTATCAAGTCCCAACCTCATCATAGCTCTCACAGATACTATTATTTTTTTAGTCATCTGGATGTAACAAGAAAATTTGGAGCCTTCTTTTACTCTTCCTATTCCTTCATCGTCTAATTATGATCCGTCCACAAAAGTTATCATCCCTTTATCTTGGCCTCCCCTGTTTCCTTCCTGCAGCTTCCTCACCACGCCGGGCTTTCATCACCCTTGATGTAAATTACTGAAAAAGCCTTTCGGACGACTCCCTCGCCTCCACTCCATCATCCACCACTCTGGCCTCAGATCGGTGGTCTGTCAATATTCCCAGCCGCTAGCTAGTCCAAACACTTCTGGGCTGTCTGGATCTTTCTCATCTAAGTCCACTTTCTAAGATAACCCAGCATTTCTTCTAAGCGTAGGGGAGGCCAATTTCCCATTCTCCTAAACGAGTCTTTTCATGTCTGTTTCAAAGCTTTGCCTAAAAATATTCTCTCCTTCCTACCTCCTTTGTTTTAGTTCAAACGTTAACCATAATTGGAGGCTCATCGCAAAATAATTGTCTCCCATAATCAAGCCAATTCATAATGACTTCTCCAATTTTCGAATTCATATAATTTTCATCAGTATCATAGCTCTGGTTCTTCATTGTGTTCTAAAGAATATGATAGGATATGTTTAGCTTACCAAAAAAGATCATAAATAACTTATTTTGCAGAACTAATGTTATGTGCATCGTTCATAACATCAAAATAGTTGCATGCACATAAAAGTAATTTTGTTAATCATTGACTAATTCACTAAACGGGCATCATTTTTATAAGCATGTAGAAAAAGCTGACAAAGTCTCTCTTAGTATCAAATATCTCAAGGAGGTAAGTGGATTCTTTAGACTTTACATATCTAGTGTTTTCTATATATCCTGAGCTAAACATTTAGCATATTCTGCAAACAAGGGAAATATACTAAGAAGAAGCATCCTTTACTTCAAAGACCAGAGCTTTATATGCAGAATTATATGTTGAAAGTTTTTAGTGCTTCAAAATATAAGGGCCTATGCTATACCCCCTTTCTAATTGTCTTACCTCATTGAAATATCAAAATAGATTAACATTAGAATACATACGAATGCCTGAATTTCTGTACTTTGTTTTTGTGAGGGTACAATTTAACAAACTCCAAAGCTAGAAGATACAGAGCTACCAGCTATGTATCTTTAGATGTAAATAGGAAAAATAGCTCCAGTTGGTACCGATTCTTCTACTTACTTAAAATCTCCTCGAGCAAAGGCAGAAAAGAAACAAGTTGTTTCTAGTAAAATGAAACTGTGCATAAAATCCCCCAGCAGTTCAAAACTTGGCATTCTGGACTATTTCACGAATTACAACTGCAAGTTTAACAGCCAACCTTTGGGACTTCAATGCACCAGGTAGGGGATATTGTTCCATAGAATAATTGCTCTCCAGGGAAAAGGCATTTCGGTGACTTTCATGTTATAAGGCAGCACGAGTCAGTGGGTCATTAATCATTAGTGAGTGTCACTGAAGAGTTTAAATATAAAGAAGAGGGTCCAATGACATTAAATATCAGAGGAAAAAAAGAATTGTGCAAATTTTCATGATAATCTGATTTATTGACACTAAAGTTTTATACCTATAATACATGCAAACATCATGTTTAAAAGGTAAAAGAAATTTAAAGACTAATTTATGACATCGAATAAAAATTTATGTTTTTATAGCTAATTCTTTCACGGGTGTGTGTAGGGGAATAACAGAGTAGATGGAAATAGGGTAATACTTTAATTATCTGAAATAAAAATGCACCATCTCTATTAACCTCATTGTTTTGAGGTTTTTGATTCATCCATTTAAGCATAAATGAAGTAACTTTTATATTTTATATTTTATATTTGATAAAAGACAAATATATAATCTAAAATTAAAGTAAAGAAATACTAAAAGGAGAAAAAAGAGGGTGTTACTATTTTTCTAAAATCCCTCCTTAAAAACAGCAACCGTGGTTGTTGTGAACTAATTTATCTCAAGCAAAGGATAACGATATGCCAGGAAAACAAATTTCCTAACACAGTTTTCAGAAGGAGTTTATTTCATAAATGATACTATAAAGTCTGTTAGTCCTCAGTTTCAAACAAGAGAAACCACCTCTGGATAACTTGAGTGAACATACTGGGAAGGGGTATGTGAACTCACAGAATCAAAGGATAGGTTGAAAAAGCATCTTGAAATCAAGAGGAACCAGATGATTTCAGGCTCAGTAGCTAGAACAGTCTGACAACCTCTCCTGGGCAATAGTACTTATTAATAAGCCTCACTCTTCTTCTGTTCTTTTGTCTATAAGAAGAGTAAGGTGAATAGAGTCTCAATAACATCAAAGTCTAACAATTTCTTCCGGGCACTAGTGTTCTAATGACTAAGTCCAGCTTTCCCACTGTCCTTGCTTCTCTAACAAGTATTTACTTGCAGCAGTCACATGAGATACTGAGCAGTTTTCCTCCTCTTCTGATTGTCATCTATTCCCAACCCCTTCTTTCTCATTTTGTCCATGGGTAGGTCCGTGTAGACCTAGTGGGTCAAGACCAATATGGCGGCGAGTTATACTATACTAAAGGGAGAGAAAATACTGAACAGAAATGAGAGCAGAATTTGATTATTTGATAAGACCACATTTCCTTGCACTAGGCAGAAATTTTCAGAAGAAAATGAAGCACATTACCTGTGACACTTGCTCTTCCATCTTCCTCACTCCCCCTCCCAAATCAGAGGGCAGGAGGAAGAGAAAAGAGGGTGTAAACTCATCATCTTCAGGAAGAGAGCGATAGAAAGAGCCACCCCCTAAAAAGCCAAAAGTACACCGGATATTTTAAAAAACAATTTCATACCTGTTTGATGCTCAGGATTTAAAGTCTTGTGAGAGTGGCTGGCTAAGCTTAGGAGAGGTACCTGCCTCAGAGATAAAAGGGCAGTCAGAGGAATCTTCTCAGGCGGGGAATCTCTAGAGCCCTCACTGGCTTCTGTAGTGAGAAAGCAGGCATTTGACTTTGCAATCCTACCACAGCTACAGAGTGGGAATGGTCATTCCTCTAAATGGAAATCCACAGGCTGGTAAAAGAGGGGAAATGCATTGCTGGTCAATCAATCCAAACAGGTTCCATGTATCAAAGGCCAATACAGGTGGTGGCAGAAATGTAGTGGTTCCTTGTAGGGCATTTATTGAGTGCTTACCTAGTGCTAGCCACTGTTTTAGATGCTTTGCATTTCTTAATCCTCACCTCCAGATAAAGATGGTACATTTATTTAAAATTGTAATGCTGATGAATTAGTTGCCAAAGTCATCCAGATGGCTGGTGATAGAACCAGGTTACACACCTGACTTCAGAGCTCATGTTCTTAATTCCTACATACACCTTCAACGGGTATTTCAAAAAAGATGCAGAAACTCTCTTCATACAGCTGCTTCTTATTTTTAAAAAAAGGAGATTCAGAGCTCCCTGAATGCACAGGATATATAATCAAACACATTTTGAGAATGGCTATATCTGACTGTATTCAAAAAAAGATCTTTAGTATCAAGTTTATATTTTTAAAAAAAGATAAATAAATGAGGCTGTAGATGAAAGTCAATATCTTTTTTAGGAAAAATAAGGAAGTTTTCCTTTAAAAGTTTGAACTTGCTTTTTCTGGAAGTTTTGATAAATATATCTTTCTACGTAGGTAATCTGATTTAATTTATTAATATTATTAATTATTGCTACATATATTAAAAGCAAAACTATGAGGAAATTTGTTGCCAATAATTTTATTAAAAAGTATATAGTGAATTTTTATTCACCGATTTCAGACACCCATTTTCTAAGAGTAAATTTGATGTGTAAATTATAAATAACATTATTTTTTAGGAGGATTGGGGAACTTGAAGCCTTCTGGATGTTTTGTAATTTTTTTAAATACCATTTTTAAGGGGGGGTGGGGAACCTGCAGGCTTGGGATAATTGAGTGCACCTTTTGACCGAGGGGCGCACTTCGGGATCTGAAGGGCCACATGTGACCTTGAGACAGCAGATTTGACTTTTATTTTTCTTCAAGATTACTGGAAAACTGTATGAGTGGTGAGAGTCATAAATTAGAGAAACATATTCCTCTCCTATGTCCCAATTTCTATCAATACTTTGTATTGGTTTCATAAAAAGGAGCAATTTGTTTTCACTATGTTGAGTTTCAGGTCATGAGAGAATTAGAATTTGGTAATAACTGAGTCTTTTTTCTCTTTTTTAAAAAAAATCTCTCTCTGTAAAATTTCTATATATATATATATAAATATAGCTGTGATATGTATAAATATACACTTTAAGATTTATATAAACCTTACCTGTATATACCCAGGTACTTCACACAAGTTTATAAACGATTTGGGGGAGGAGTCACTGACCATTAAAGGCATGCAAGTGACAATGCTTAGGTAGACCTCTCGTTTTGATTTGTTATATTTTTTAAATCAAATAATTCACATATAAAAATGTGCACCAGAAGAGCATACTAGGAAAGACGGCCTTTCTTTGTATGCAATGATATCCTTAATAGCTCTTATGTCATTTTGCTACAATTTTAAATCATATCTCTATAACACAGATTAAGCCATGCCCTACATTTTTAATTATTTGAGCTCTTTCAAGTAAGGAATTGCTGAGGATGGGAACATTTCATTCGTGGGATTTTTTTGAAATTCAAAAATACTAATACTTTGAATACAAAATGGGCGAAAGTGAGGCAGATAAAAGTGAGACTGGATTTTATTGTACCAACGTTTCTCAGCATCCCTAACCTTCTCTGTATATCCCCACTCTCCTCAGCACATCTGTTCTTTCTATCATTAAAAATACGTGCAGGGAGGTAACCACATACGCCTGGGTGGGTACACACAGGAGCTAGCATTTTCTCATGCCCACAGTGAATGCTAAAGCGCAGCATAATATTTTGTAGTCCCCTCAGTACTTTCTTTGCCTGAACCACCTTATTTATACAGTGACTTTCCTTTAGCTACGCAAACAAAAGAGCATTTCTCTCACTCAATTAAAGAACGGCGCCTGTGGCTCACCGAGTAGGGCGTCGGCCCCATATACGGAGGGTGGCGGGTTCAAACCCGGCCCCGGCCAAACTCTGTCAAGAGCTGGGCGTTGTGGCGGGCCCCTATAGTCCCAGCTACTGCGGAGGCTGAGGATGAATGAATCCTCATTCATTCAAGATGAATCACCCGAAGCATAGGAGTTGGAGGTTACTGTGAGCTGCGACGCCACCGCACGCTAAGGAGGGTGATAGAATGAGACTCTGTCTCTACAAAAAAAAAAAAAACCCAAAAGTCTACCTTTTTAAAATCTTAACATTTCATATTGTTTAACTCTTGAGATAAATCGTTTTGTTAGGTGTCTGATGATAAAATAACAGGTAAATTACAGTATAAAATGAATTTTCTGGAAAAAATTCTTACATAGGTATATTGTGCTGTATATGGAGAGGATAAAGGGGACTCTGTTTCCATGTGCACCTTAGAATGACCCTAATATGAAAGATGATTGTGTTAGTATCACAATTAGAATTTCTACTTCATGAATTTCTTTGGCAAAATCGAATGCCTCAAGAACAAAATTCAAGTCATTTTAGGGAGGAAATGAGCTCTTGCCTGAGGTCTTTAAGGCAAAATTCTGCCTGTGAACATAGGTATATGCAAAGAGCCTTTTTTATTGCCTTACTTAAAAAAAAAAAAAACAAAAAAACAACTAATAGCCAACCAATGACTGCTAAGCTGTTGCAGGAAGGAATCAACCTCAAAATCAGAAAACAAGGTAAACAATGACATGAGTAAAAGAAAATTGTTCCAGGAAAAAAAGATTGTGCTTCAAACAGGAGCAGTCACACAATTTGTAGGGCCCAGTGAAAAATACTAGCAGGGATCCGCTTGTTCAGAAATTATTAAAAATTTCAAGATGGCCATAGCAGAGCATTAAACCCAAAGCAAGACTTTCTGAACCTGGGGCTGCTGTGAGAACGCACGTGGTGCACCAACATGAGTCAAGTCCTGCTTAGAACACAAAAGAAAACTAAAATAAATTTTTACGGAATACCATCAGACAGACTGGAAAAGATAATCATGCCTAGAAAACAAGAACAAAACAAAGCAAGAAGAAAAAAGTTGGAAATAAGAGAGAACTCATGAATATTAAATACGTTTACGGATACCACAAAGTTCTCATTCACTCTTTAAATTTGGCCAAAATCTGCTAAATGGTTTAGCATTGGCCTTTAGAAAGCTAAAACGATGAATGTCTACCTCCATGTCATTTTAAACTTTCCTGAACATGTGTATGAAAAGTGATTAGAGTTCCCTGAAGTCTGATCGCTGTATCAATGTCCTTAAAAGAAACATGTCCTTAAAAGCTATGTCATGCAGATTTATTGTTCATATTTAAATAATTTTCTTTCCTTGCAGTGAAAGAATCTGTTTCATATGCTGCAATTCTGTCAATACTCTAAAAGTATAAACATATGATTATAGTTGCAATTGTAAAATTCTGCAATATTTAGTGATGACTCAATAAACTGAGATTTTATGGATAAAGTAGTTATTTTGTTAAAAGTTCAAGTGAGAAATAACTCAGCAATTACTTTGAATATTAAGTAAAAATTCATAATTGGGATCTTTAAGAATCCAGGCTATAATACACAATGTGTTATAAACATTGCCAAAACTTTTATGTGTTTGTGTTATTGGAAATTCACAACAATCCTTTGAGAAGGTAGAGATTATTGTGTCCATTAGCTATCTGGGAAGACTGAGATGCAGAGAAGTTAATTGACTCGACCAAAGTCAACTATATTGCCAACTATGTTGCCCCAAATGTAACCAATCAATTTTTATTGCTTAAAACACACTATTATTTACAACATGCTATCTTTTCAGGAGAAGGGTGCATATCTCAAATCAAATTGTTTTTTATAAGTACATTGGAGGAAGAAATTATCCGTTACTGAATCCCCCAAATAGAGATATATTAAGGAGAGTAGAACATTTGTTCTAAATGAACCAATTAATTAGAATATTTCTTACTATCAAAAGACTCCTTAAAAAAATGTTTCAGCTGGGTTACACCGCATGCCAAAAATCTATGTAGATCTAAGTAAAATCTGGAAGATTGCTGGTCACCATCATTGCTTCAGTCAAAGATGGAGTGAGTAAGCTATTTTTTGAAGGAAGGACTTCATTGTTTAACTATCTACTTACCTAGCTCCCTAAATAACAAAATAAACATAAAATACAATTAAGGAAAATAAAAGTTATACTGCCCTAGGTAACTGTTAATAAAACTAAGGTCTTGTGTATTATCTATAGTCTCATACATAGCAAATAAATAACTGAAATGCTACCTGATATTTATTGATCTTCTCTGTATAAGTATTTATATGTTGGCTTTCTGCCTATGATAACAGTTTTAAACTCCTTTTTGCTTATCTAATTCATGAAGAATATTATTTCATTGTTATTTCTTGCACATCAACGCTGATTGTGGCAGATTACAACCGGTGTTATTCTTTAAAAAGGAAACTCTGACCATATATATATATTTAGCAATTATTTTGAAGTATGTCATGCTTTCCTGACATCATCATTTCCACAATATCTATTGTTTCTGCTCCTCAGCAGTCCCACTTTTCTTTTATGCCCATATGCCATGATCACATATCCCCTGGAAAAAAGAAGCCTTATTTTACATAGTCAACCATGTGTAAAGCCAGATTTATTTATAAGTGCATAAATCATGCATTTGCACCTGCATGAAAAAAAAATACTACATTGTACAAATTATTTGTTCTTGCCAAGTAGATGTTTAATAGAGCCAAACCTAGCAAAATTGTGGTGCTTTCACTTTCTTGTTTCTTTTAGAAGTCTCTCCCATGCAATGTTGAGCTATGTCCTCCAACTGCATTAATAACATTAGCTATCATTTACAAAGCTTCTCTTCTGTACCAGCCATCACACATACATAATTTGTGAAACTCAACACAACTCTGCAAGATACTTTATTAGTTTTCATACTTTTGAGATGAGAAAAGTGTGGTTCAAGAAATTGAAGCAATGAATCATACCAATAATCTCTATGGTTTCATTACTACTTTATCACCTCACCTTCCTGGAGACCTTCTCTCCAGACCTTAAAGAGAAAATTTAACATAAAATTTGATATATTCCCCTTCGGGTGACTTAGTGTCAAAAATAAAGGTAGCCTAGACCTATTTTGGAAATTAATTTTACCATGTATGGAGGAGTTGCTGAATATAGTTCTATTTATATTGGTTATCTTTCATGAATTTTGATACTTTCCAAGGTGAGTTCTTCAGTAATAATATTTTGTGTAAAGTGCATCAAAATTTTATGCCTATGAGGTAACTTTTAAAATATTTTTACAGATATTTATCTACCTGAGTTATTTATGTAGGTTATTAACTTTATTATCAGTAACATTGTTTTTTTTTATTAAATCATAACTGTGTACATTAATGCACTTATTGGGTACGATGTGCTGATTTGATATACAATGGGAAAAGCTTACATCAAACTTGTTAACATAACCATCACCTCACTTACTTGTTGTGGTAAGACATTTATATTCTACTTTTTTTTTTCTTTGTATATGAAACCAGCACATTGTACCCCTTGATTGCACTAATGTACACAGCTATGATTTAGTAACATTGTTTTAAGTCCTTCAAATGCTTATTACCTTTGTGATGTTGAGAGAAAGTTTGCAATTCAACCAAATTTCACATTTTTAGTATTAAATTTGTGAATCAATATTTATTTTGAATACATTATTTAAAAATTAAGAATGATTTTAATGGAATGACATTTACTATTTTAGGATTTAATGATATTATGAGTTGTGTTTCAGTATTTAATATTTACATGGAAGATATAAGTGAATGATTTCCTTTTCCATAGATAGATGATTTTATTACCTACAAGAGCCAAGAAAAACAAACACTGAAGGGATTTAAGGAAGGCTTATCATTTGGGAACTGGGTGTAGCATTACAGGGCAAATTTAAATGACTAGAATTAGCAATAAATTTCTCATTCTCAGGATAATTATATATCTATATCATTTTATAAATAACTTTTCTACTTTTTGTCATATAGGTTAATATTTTATGTCAGATTCAAGTTTTATTTTATTATGCTTGTTTAAGCTTGATGTGTGATTCTGTACTGTTCTCTGGAGTAACAGAGATTAAAAAAAAACAATATCACAGTAATTTCTATTGATTGTATCATGTGCAGATGGGCAGTTCCATCATTCATTGGATATTGCAGTAATATTTTCCTTCCTATTCTAATTTATGCACTTTGTTCCATATGGTCAACATAAAATTAAAATAATTCCTTAAACTATAGATAAGTGTTGAATGCTTCATGATCAGATTCTGTTTTTTTTAATGTAAATAAAATATTAATTTTTTAGAAAATTCGTTCTCTTTGCCTCTCCATCCCATTTTGTATGATATTCTAAAGGGAAATTTTTTATATAAGAATTTGTAAAACCTTGTCACTAGAATTTTCATGGTACTATTTTAGCCTTCTAGTTAAGTATGCCCAGATTTTGTCAATTACAGAGATACACGAAGAATATTTTATGACAGACACTATGGTATTATAAAAAAGCATTCTGGACTTTGAATCTTGAAAACAGATTTCTAGTTCCTGTTTAGCAGTAACTGACTGAGCAAGTTGCTCCTGTGACCTGTATTTTAGTTTCCTAATGTACAAGTGCAGTGGTTAATTTATAACAGTTCTAATTCTTCCTCCTCTAATATCCTAGAGAGTGTGTCCTTTTCCCCTTTAACTAGAAAAATCACAATGATGGAGAATAATGGAAGAAGACCTTAAAATATAAAGTTTAATTTTTAAAAACCCGCTTAAATAAAAATAAACTAAGAATTGTGGTCTTCAGAAGGAATCTCTCTCTCCTTCATCTATCTCTCTGTACCCCGTAGACATTAAATAAATTCACTGTGTGTGTGTTCCTTGGTAGACTGGTAACTATTAATGTAACATTTCTTTCTTATTTTTCTTTTCAGAGAAAAAAAACCAGATTTAATATTAAACATTATAACCCTTATTATTTCATTCTCTGTAACTGCATAAAATGGTTTACAAATGAGATTAGTATGTATTTGAGAGAGAAATTTACAGGTTAACCTTCTTGATATTAGTTAATTACAACCTTCTGTTACTCTATAGTAACCTTATTTCCAGGGTTAGCGCCAGTTTTTTGCATTAGTTCTTCCAAAGGGACCACATGTCAAATATCCTTGGAACAGGGTACAATTTAAATTACTGGTGGTCTACTAGTTATTTTCAGTCTAGGAGAACAAACACCAGATGTATTATAGATGGACTTTAAAGGGCATTGTAAAGAGAACAGGGGAGAATGGCCTATTTCCCAAATTGTAAGATCCACTCATTGTTGCTCTGCATAATAATCTCATTCTGAAAGAATTCAATTAATATTTATCATCATGGTCTTTGAAATGAGTCCATGAATGAAGAGTCTGTGCATTAAACAATTTCATATAAGCAACACATAATTCATTCTCGATTCCTAGAGAGTGACTTGGAATCTGTATTTAAAGAGAAATTGATGATGTACAGTGTATCAAATATTATTTAACACTACTTGATAATGTCCTGTGGTTTTATTTCAAAATCTAAATGTGTGCTAATTCAAGAAACAGTGTAGAATCCTTGCCTGCAAAATGAATCTGCTAATTAAGGGTGAAATAAGTTTTATCGTCCAAATCATTTTTCTTCTCTGTTGGGAAAATATTTCCTGAAGATTTTGCCGATATCTTCAGCTTTCCTTCTTTATAACCTGTTCTACATTTTCCTTTCCTGCTCTCCAAAACTGCTTTCAGGGTGACACTGACACTCAACATAGCTATTAAACATGATTTTGCTAACTGCTCGGTGACGCCTGGTGTGAATTGAGGGGCCACCATGGCCAGCTGTGCAAAGGCTTTGATCTTTTATTTACATTTTGATTTCATGTTTTGGTGCTGAAGGAGATTTCTTAACCAACATTGGTTAAAAGGATTTAAAATTCTGTACAAAAAAAAGATAAAAAATTCTTTTAGCCACTCTCTAGTTAGGGGAAATTTGTTATTAACCTTTCAACATGGGCCTAGAACACAATAAAGCAAATAAGCACCACTTATCTTTCCCAGACATTAAAAAAAAATGCACACTACTTTTCTAAGATAAACATATTTACTATTGTTCCTGGACTATTTTCTAAGCTATATCTAGATTTTCATTCAGAGTAACTTAAATAAAGTATCTTATCACTTGTACTGTGTCATAAACTTCACTAAAAAATTTGCATTATAATGAAAAATTCACCAGAAAGATTTTATCTTTTTATATTAGAAAGAAATGAAATTCTTTATGGTATTAAGGGAAATTAAGATCTATCAGAGAGTTTTATTTTTTAAAAAATATAACATGTATATTTTAAAGTTCTTTTAAAATCAGAAATAAGGGTTACAAAAAGAATCTGATAGGCATGGCTAAATATGTTGGCATTTAAATCTGAATGATTGAAATGATTTGAAATGATTTCATGCATTTTGATTTAACAAAGCATGTACATATATATACAAACATATATATCTGCAATTAATATTTATAGACCAATTTATATATCTATTTTACATAGGATCAAAAATTATAGGTAGCCAAATAATATTTACAAGCAAATGAAACCATTCTCTTAGACATAAATGCATATTAAAACACAAAATTTACATCATTTACCATCTTTTTTAGTGAAAAGACATTATTTTAGAAAAGGAAATATTCAATCCAGAATTAATTAATAACAAATCTGGAAACAGCAAAATCTATAGTACCCTGTTGCCACCCAGTGAAATATCTTGAATAATACAAGACTGATGTAATTATTAGCCACTACAGATTCTGGAGATGTAAGTCTCCCCTTTTGTCCTTTGCAAGATCACTGTGTGGCGTGTTCATTAACATTCTGAGTCGTTACTAAAATGTAGACTTAGCGCTTTCCATAAGAAGAATGAGTTTGTTGAAATATAACTGAGGAATCTTTCCTGGGACTGTTCTCCCAATGAGGACCCTCTCGAGGATTGCTTCTCCTGCTGGTACTCTTCAGTGCCAAATGTAATATCTTCATTTATAAAAGTTAGTTAGTACCCTGAGCTTTCTGTGTTCTGTTTTTTGTTTTTGTTTGTTCTAACGTATTATCTGGGAAATAGATAAGATGCTCCTGAGTCTCCAACAGGGAAATAAAACTCAGAATATTGTGTCCAAGACAATTTGGGGGAATTGATATTAGGGACATTGTTAAGGAGATTTGGGGAATTGGCATAGAGGTTAGACAAACTTCTGAATTCAAGAAAATAACTTAGCAGAGTTCTGTAAATGTAGGCCTCAAAATTAATAGAAAACAATTTAAATGATATACTCATTTATGGACAAAATATTTAGCATTTGTTTCTTTAACATTTATAATATATTCCTCTAGAATGCTCCTTGAACCAAAAATACATGTGGCTGGTTAATAACATCTTTAGGGCAAGAGCAAAGAGCCTAAAAAGTGAGAGCGATACTAGCTCAAACCATGAGATAACTCATCAGACAAACCCCAACTACCACAGAGCAGAAGGAATCCAGGGAAAATGGTGGCAGATGAATGACCGACATGTTTTAGTTCACAAGATTGCTGAGAGAATGTCAACCAAATTAGAAAAATTTACAATTAAAAAAATGCATTTAAACATGATTAAAAGGAGGACTCTTTTTAAGGGGCTTCATTGTGTATACTACCCATGGTTCATTTTGTAAAGGTCATGATGTTTTCTGTTTGGTAGCAACCTCAAGTTCTGCTCAATGTTTCACGGTTCACCAGTCTGTTACCAAAACAAAGCACATAGCACCACTAATGGCCCAGCACCTCACCGAGAGTAGCTGTATGTCTGTGTCTCTCAAAACATCTAAATTCTTCCCTTGTTTTCAGACCAATTAAATTCTGCCACATATAATTAACTTGCAAAGCCCACTGAAGAACTTAGAAAACGATTTCCTCATAGAATGGAACAGAATATAATGGTAAGACTAAATATTGTGGAAGTTAAGTCTATCCTAAGAAAATGGTTGCAACATGGAAGAACAGTGGTGAGGAAAGCAGCTGGGCTACATCACTTTCTGTTCATCCAACCTGACCATGGATGACCAGGAATTTCAAAGCCAATGCTTTCATATGAATGCATTATTCCCCTCCATCACCCAGCTTGTTGTTTAGTCCAATATGCTTTCTGCTTAACCAGTTCCATTCAGGATTTTCTAGTTCCCTCCCATTTGGCTTTGGCAATACATTCTTGTGAATGGGTAACATTCTGAAAAGTTCCCATTTTTCTCCTTGGGAAAGAATGTGGAAGCTAGACCTATTCTAATTTTTATTCAACAAAATTCTATTTGGTAAGTTTTCCCTAAGAAAATAATTGTAATACTGATAATAGTAGCTGAAATTTATTGAATGCTTAATATATGCCAGGCACTCTGCTGAACGTCAAGTATGAATTATTTAACTGAAAAAATAACCATATGGAATTTATACTAATATTATCACCATTTTTTAGATGAAAATGAAGTAAAGAAATGGTAAGTAGTTTACTTATGGGTCATGACCATTAAGTGGAAAAGCCAGAATTCAACCCTCTAAAACTGACTCCAGAGGTTGGGTACTTATAATAAGCACTCCAACAATGGTAGATAATTATTTCAGGAGCTCCTTGGGATTTATAAAAAATTCATACATTGAGTAACTAATAGAAAAATGATCTTCAGCTAACTACTATATTTTTAGTAGTTGCTGAAGGCAACTAGGAGAAACCTAAAGATAAATGTGAATCTGGGAATATTTGGGAATGATGGCAAGCTTCGTTTTTTTTTTGTAGAAATAAAAAAGAACATCAAGAAATTAGGCTAGGAGAGTTGGAGTGGAAGAACAAGATAGAGGAAAAAATAAGGAAGAATTGCAAAGTTAGCAAGAAGACAGCCTGGCTTCTTCTGAAGGGTTAGAGCGCCCAAAACAGACAACAGTATATGAACATTTTCCTATAGGCCAGTGGCTTCCAAACACTTTCCTTAATCTTGGAGTCAGGCAACTCCTTATCTGCTTCAGCTGAATTTGCTTTGCTCCATCTGGCTTATATATGGAGTAGAAACAAGTCTACATTCCAGAAGACAGATGATGAGCTGGATCTGGAATTACAGCTTGTCAGTTTGCCCTAATTACTTCTCTTGAAAACTTTCACAAAGACAGTTATTATCAATCTATGGGTTTAGAGTTCACATGATCGGCTTTCATGATATCACATCTTTTTATCATTTCCACAACCTGGAGCATAGCATGTGCTCATCTGTTGTGGCTGGTACAGCGAAAACTTCTGCTTTCTTCTCCCCCAAGAAAGAGGTTCCCAAACTTTCTACATTTCATTTTGTACTATAATTTTTCTTCTCCAAGATTAAACTGAAAATAAAAGAGAAACAGAGTACTGGGTCTCTTTCCCCTTGCTTGTAATTACTTTCTCCAATCAGGATGTAGTTTCAAGGGTGGCCAACAATGTCAATCACCCTGTCCTCTCCTTGGAAACTCACTGATTATGGGAAAGTGCTTTGCATGTAATCACTTCAATTACTCAGTAAAACTTCCTGTGTTCCTTCTGCTGTGTTTTGAATTTGGGTTTTTAAAGAGATTTAGCTACTTTCTCCTTATATTCTTTTAAACATGTATTTGGGAGAAATAGAACAAAATGATTTTAAAGTATGACCACAGATCTAGTTATCGAAATTAGCTCATCCTTAAGAAGGTTCATAGGATGGGAGCAGACAATAGGGATGGCAGAGACTTCAGAATGAGGGGCTTTTGGGGGAGAGTTAATCCGAGACTGCAGATTCGGGGGGAGTGTAAGCTGGGAACTTGGTCAGCAGGCTGTTGCATGTGAAACCATTCATTTTGTCAGAAATTCCTCTGGCATGAAGTGCCGGGGTTACATTAAGGGTGATACAGTTTTCTGGCCTTGAATTTGGTTAAAAACAAAACAAAACAAAACAATAAAGGCAAAAGCAAAAACAATCCAAAACAAATAAAGCAACCACAGCAAAATCTTCTCTTTGCTGGAACTTCTATTCAAGGGAATGATAGCTTCAAAAAGAGATTCTCTCTTGATCTTCAAGGGCAATGACCTACTCCATGATATTATAGCTACTCTGTTGGCAACATCTTCTGGGAAGCAGCCAGATTCCTGATCATGGGTGGTGGGGGTATGTAGGGCTGAGCTGAAAACCACTCTCCAATTGGCTCAGTGATTACAATCATTTCAGAATAACGAGCCATTCAAGCAACACAGTGCCAGGACTCACAGATTTCTTCATGTCAACCTCTATACCCTTAGAAACTCAATCATGGAAAGTGTTGTAGTTTCATATTTAGGGATATCTCTCTCTTATTTGAAAATTTACTTAAGAGCAGCATGATGTGAACATAAAAACACACATTTTATCCAACACCCAATACATTCCAGGAACTATGGTAGGCACTGGCAATACTGAGATACCTGAGACCTGGCTTTGGCCCCAGGAGATCACAGTTCAATGGAGAAGGATGTCCTCCTGGTGCAGGACAATTGGAAACCTCCTTCTGCTTTACATTGGGCTTAGGACTTCATTCCCAAGGAACTATTTGGGCCAGGGCAAGAATCAGATAGTTGAACTATTAAAACTCTGTTCTCAATGACAGCTTTTGTTTCCTGTAATCTATTCTAAGCAAAATCTGCAGACTCCAAGCTCTGATGTCCCAATATGGATGTGTTTAAAACGAGAGAACTAAAGGCAAAAGAAAATAAATAAATAACTCTAAGTGCCTCTTTCTAAAACTCATTTAATTTCCAGAAGCAGTACGTTATGACTAGAAGTATTGCCTATGTCTGACAGATAAAGAACTGTTTTAAGGAAGTCATGTAACTAGACCACGTTGACACATCTAGGAAAGTAGGAAAGAAGACAGAAGAGAGCATCTGAAAAGAGTATTGGATGCGGGTGGTGACTGTGGCTCAAAGGAGTAGGGCATTGGCCCCATATGCTGGAGGTGGCGGGTTCAAACCCAGCCCTGGCCAAAAAAAAAAAACAAAAAACAGAGTATTGGGTTATTGTTCATGAAAGGAAGGATGTATGCATATCTCAGCTAATCTAAGATTCTGAACCTGGTGATTTAAAAAATGATAATGTCACCAAGAACGTTTTAATGTTGAAATGGTTAGCAAGCTAAAAGAGGAAGTCGTATAATGGTTTATTAAACTCACTCTGAGTTGAAAATCAATTATTTATTTATGCATTTATTTATTTTTAAACTTTTTTTTGTTTTATTAATTCTTTATGAGGCTTTTTTGTTGTAGTTTGGCCAGGGCCAAATTCGAACCCACCACCCTCAGTATATGGGGCCGGCGCCCTACTCACTGAGCCACAGGCACCACTCAAGTATTTATTGAAATGACCAAAGTGATTGAAGATAATTGAGAGAGTTGATGAGGGGACAGGTTCATTCTGGACATACAGATTTCAAATCATATTTGGACTTCTCTCTGTCTGGAATTTCTTTAATTGGAGATAAATGTAAAATTAGTTATAGTTAAAAAGGTGGAAAGGTTAGCAAGAATGGAAACAATATTCCTCTTGGATGAAAATTAGAATTCCATTTTAATTATTATCTCTTAAATTTAATTATAGTGTAACCATCAATAAGTCTTTGGGGTACTTATAAATCTTATGGTACTTAATGGTTTGGTCTCTAAATTTGAGTCTTGACTATGGTATTTCGAAAGTCGTTGTGGTTATGTTATATTCAGTGAGAGACCAAAAGGTTGACTTCTCTTTGCTTTTGTTACAAAAATTAAAGAAAAATAAGAAATTTATAAAACAACTTTTGTTTTCAGAAGTCATTTTCCTTTTTGTTATTAGCAATAATCAGGTTAAATTGTAGACATGCCTGGAAAATTTGTATCCTTTATTTCAGGACTGTATCCTATACACATTTTTAACCACAGTAGCAAAAAATTAGGTTAATAGTGAACAAAATGAATATATGATATTACCAAACTTTCGGGGTAATTTATATGCTATTTAAAAAATTGTTTTTCATTCCTAAATCAAATATATTAGAATTAAGTTTTAAGAAATTTGTCTTTGAAAAATATTAACCATCCTGGAAGTTCTTGATAAATGTCATAGTTTTTAAAAATCCTTGTAAATAAAAGCTGATGGTTTTGGGTGATGATGACTCATTAAAAATAATGACACTACACTGTCAATTATTTTAAGATAGATTCATAAATTTACTATTTATAATTTCTCTGCACATGTCTTGAACATATAGTAGCGACAGTAGCCACAGTCCTAGCTTTTAGGCCTAAGGTTGGTTAAACCACAATAATAGAAGATTATTTACTAAGTATCGTGTAAATTGAAGGCACAGGTAAAAACAAATTTAGGGCATCAATATAGGTGACATGTTATTCTTTTCTAATATGCTTTTCATCTGTTGCTCTCATTTTCATGACACCGATTTTCCTCAATGAAAGTTTGATTTTACTTGCCAACATGAACAGAACTCGTGCTATCCCATTCTGTTTTAGAACTCTGTGAAAGAAAAATGGAACAGTAACTATAAATGCTAAGGATAAGTACAAAGGAAACTCAGTATTTCACCAGTTAGCTTCAGCCTGCTTTGCTCTGCTGGGTGACTTCAAGAGGTTATTTTTCCTATTCATTTTTAAAACTTCCTTCTTTATTTCTCTCTTTCTTGCTTTTTTTTTTTTCAGCGTAGGCAGTCTGCCAAATCTTAATAAATTTAGTGAGGTCTGACAAGTCTGTTTATATTTTTGTGAACTATGAGGATCAGGGCTTCCTGGAGTAGACAGGAAAGGAGTGTAAGGTGTCATTTGGTTAATTTAAAACACATTATTGGACAGTTATTCTTGATTCTAATGGTATTATAATTAAATTTTATTCCAGTTGAAAAACAAAGATCCCTGGTTTTAAATCTGGATAAATGTTTCAAAGGTCTTTCTTTGTGATTTATGGATAATTTTGTTACAGTTGTTCTTATTTTTATGTTCCAAACAGCTTTCTTTTAATGATATATATTTTTCCTAATTACTGTGGATTTCAGTTTTGAAAAACCCTCGAAATTCTAATAGTAAATGTTTACCTGTTAATATTACATAATCAAATCAGATGTAAATATATGAGCTGACATAACCTTATAAGCATGAGTTAGACAACGGATCACATGGGAAAATAGCACTTCCAAATTACTGCATTTACAAGGATTTATTATGTGGGAATGGTTTTACTACATCATTTTAATACTGCTATAAAATAAATTTATGTACATTTTATATTTTATTGTTCCTAAATATCCACCCAGTATGTAAGAGAAGTTTCACAAGGCTGCCTGAAGAAGTGATACTGAGTGGGTACTGAGAGACCACAGGGAACGAAGATGTGGAAACAGAGAAATTGCATCTGAATAGAAAGGGTAGGCAGTGCTCCAAACAGTACCTGCCTCAGGGGGATGTTGTGAGGATTAAATGATGTAGTATTAAATAAAGTTCTTTCCCAGTTTGGGATATACCATAGGCTGTCAATGATGGTAGCTCCGACATTGTAAGAATTTGAATCCAATCAACATCTCTTGCATTTTTATCTGACAAATAGAGATAGCCAGAGCTCCGCTCTCTGTGGATTGTATCATGTTAATTGTATCTTGTTTACCGTGTTCAATTTTCCTATGAACCTGATGGTTGAAAAGAGCATCTGAGTATAAGAGCTGAGCAGGAGTCCTTGAAAGGACCAGAGTTGTTGGATCCCGTGAAGCACACATCTTTGTGTGTATTTGAGAGAGATTAGTCGTATTTTCTTTGTCTCTGGGAGGCAGAATCACCAGCAAGAGCATGGAAATTATAAGGTGGTAGATTTCAGATCAATATGAAGGGAAATTTTCTAAGAGTACACAGCCCAGTAAATAGAAAGAACTGCCTAAAATTATGATGGATTTCCTGTCTTTGAAGAAATAAGACAGGATCAATGACTTCTAGTTGAAGGTGTTATTTAGCAGCAAGGGGCAAACTAAGATTCTAGATTTGATGATTTATTTCAATATCAAAAGAGAAACTAGTAACCTCTAATAGGGTTCAAAAAAATAGAAAGTCATCTAGGTAAATCTATGTATGGAATAAGGCAGTCCTGAGTAATAATTGAGACAACTGACTTTTCCATCTTCTCATCTGCACAACAGGGAAAAATTAGTTTTATTCATTAACGGATAATTTTCTACCTATTTTCCAACATTTAATTCAAGTTCCAATCAGAAGACAACCTCTATTTTTTGTCTCTATGTTTTTGTGCCATATTTTTCTCCTTTTGTTCCAGGGGTTAATTGCATGGGCTCCAGAACCAGAATGTTTGGGCTCCAATCTTAGATTTGCCATATGCTCATGTTTTGGTCACCAAACACTAAGTTAACTGAGGAAGAAAGTGACTTCTACTTAGTTAAAAAAAAATTATAAGAAATGTTAATACAAAGAACAGAAACAAAATTAAATTTAAAAATACATGAAATAACTTTAAATACATATATTAGATAAAATCTCCAGTGGATCTACTCAGGTTATTATTGTTCAGCTTATTGGTAGAAGATAATTCCTCCTTGCGATAGGGAATATGTCTCCTATTTCTTTGAATGACCTCATATCTATTTGTACGTTGGGCACTCAATGATTATTAATGTCATTCCCTGGCAGGTGCAAGAATTGGAGTAGGTTATAACATATGATTTATGTATGTAATAAGATGTGTAAATACAACAGTCATCCAAGGCATAGTAAATGGGCCAATAATGTAAGGAGGGGGGGAACAAAAATACTTTCAATTGCCCACTTTACACCCACAGGTCCAAAAGGATGTGGCCAGGATTTTTTTTAGCAAAAACCATCTGTTTGACAAACTTTGTGCAATTCCTATAACTATTTTTTCTGCTCCTTTTAAATAAACTATTTGGTGATTTTTTTTCACTGCTACATCAAATTTTCAGTTACATTCTGCACAAAAACTTTGGATCTACCTCCCAGAGGAGGCTCTGGGAAGCCTTAGGGTATCAGATAAACATGGACTGGAGGATTGCCAGACATATAAAAGAGTCTCCAACAAGGATAATACCAGTTGTAAAATCCTCCTTCTTAAGGAATCTGAATAGATAAAGGAAAAGACAGTTTTGCAACTTCCCTTTTCAAAGATACAGATCTGTGTCTTTCAAAACAGCACTATTGTTTGCTAATCTTCCTGCAAAGTCAAGTGTAATTTTTGTGCTTTCTCCTGATTAGTTGAATAAACAGCACATTGCAAAATGTTTCTCTAAAAGAGCACAGGGCAAGGCAGAAAACACTATGAGGTTAACATTGCCATTATAACCTATTCAGTGCAAATAGTTTCTTAAACACATACACACACCCCAAAGAGAAAAACCTCTGGACTATGTCAATTACATGATCAAAACTTATTTTAATACTTAACAAAGTGCTAAGCATAGGAACAGGTAATCTGGAAAGATACAAGGAAATGTAAGACTTAACATCTACCGTTAAAGAATTTACAAAGTATTCAGAAGAGTAACACATACCATATGTATTAGGTATTTAATGCCGGTGTAATAAATTACTATAACCTTGGCTTAAAGCAACACAACTGTATTATCATTGTTAATGTAGGCCCAAAGTCTAACATGAGTCTCATTGGGATAAAATCAAGGTGATAGAAAGGTTGTGTTTCTAGAGGCTTCCAGGGAATTTCCTGGCCTTTTTCAGTCTAGAGGCTGTCTTAGCTTTTGGTCCACTTTCTCCATCTTTAAATCTTTATGTTTCTCTGACCCTTGCTCAGTCCTCATAGTTCTATCTGAACACAGACAGGAAAGATTCTCTGATTTGAAGGACTCACGTGATGAACCTACCTGGACAACACAGGATAAACTCCTGTCTCAAAGTTCTTAACCTCAATCACATAAGTAAATTCCTTTTGCTATGAAAGGGATGGTAAACACTGATAATTCACGGGGTATAAGATGTGGACATCATGGGGAGCCATTATTCTGCCTAGCACAACATATAAGATCACTGTGGTATTTTTAACACTTAGAGAGTGCTCCAGAAATGTTTTGAATCAATGGACAAGTAAAAAGATGTATAAAGCAAGAAATGTAGAAGAAAAATATTTTTAGGATTATGGAAATAGACATCACTTGTACATGAATCTACATAATTTGACTTTGGCTATAGTGATATCATATTATTTCAAGTCAAAAGATTTGAAGATTGCAATTCAGAATTTATAAGATGCTGGGCAATGTGGTCCATGCCTTAGTCCCAGCTACTCAGGAGGCTGAAGCAGGAGCATCAATTGAGCCCAGGAATTTGACGCTATGGTGTGCTGTGATCATGCCTGTAAATAACCACTGCATCCCAGTGTGGGCAAAGTAGCAAGATCTGTCTCTAAAAAAAATTTGAAAAAAACTTATGCGTATATGCTTATAAATTTATTATTGACTGCTATTATAATTATTAAAAAAAAAATTCTAAGGTCAATATTTGTTAGTAGCTCCTAAGTTTTATTGGGACTTGAACTCAATCTCATAGATCTTAAGTTTTGTCTTGAATCAATGTATAAAGATGTATGTCAAAGAATGGTGATCCTTGAGAGTTCTGGAAGGAGAACTCTGCTCTGTGTTTGTTTATTTCTTTTTTTTTTTTTAAGGCTTTCTGGGAGGGAAGGAAACAAGGTTGAGAGCACGGTGTGTGCACCCTGTCAGCCTCCCGACCCACACATGTCCGCACTATGTGTGCACTCAGAGCAGGGATGCATAGCTCTCATCCCCATATTAGTGACAGATATACTTGGTGGACCCCCCTGCTCTGAGTTTTAATTTCTTCTTTTGCAAATTGACAGATCTTGAGTCAGTTAAATATCTAGTAGTTCACTACATAGTACACTGGCTTAGAATAATTTAGAGTGGTTTTGATGCACAGATCTTACATACACATTATGTGTGTGTGTACATAGTGTATCTGTGTCAATAAAATTAAATGGTGAATTTATCATTATCTTATAAATACAAGTGTTAAATACAAACACCAAATTACTTTGAATAGATTAGGTGAGATTTAATAAAGCCTACTCAGAGCCTACATATCTTTTGGTCATAAGGGAGATATGCCAGATACTTCTATAGGCTCTACTCACAAGGTGCATACCATATGGTCAATCAAATCCTCTATAGATCTGAATTGAACAAGTGGCTAACTTGATTTCTTTTTAGTATTGAGAAGTTGAGTCAATAAGAATCTTCTGAATAAAGTGTGTTGGTATTTAATCTCTTCCAAATAAAGTGTGCTGGTATTTAATTTCTTCTGAATAAAGTGTGTTGGTATTTAATCTCTTTTACTATGTTATCTCAGTTACTAAGTGGTATCATAAATGCTGTTAGTTTCTGGATACTACATTTCCATTAAGTAACTTCAAGAAAATTATTTTAATGGTATTTATCCAGGCAAGATGCCAATGAAAAGTTTAGCATACCCTAAACTTTATATATTTTGAAATATCAAATTATTTTATTTAAATATAATTTTTCATTAGAAATATTTCTAACATAGAATTCTATAGCTTTTTTCATGCCTGCATTACTTAATAATATATGGATGCATATAGAAAACTTAGATTCATATTTAGTTTTACTTCAAATTTATTATAAAATATTAACACTTTTTATTAAATAACCATTAAACACTAAGAGCTTACCTCATATCATTAGGCCAAGATCATGCTTTTACTATGCATCTTAATTTAGATATTTTCTGTTTGTAATAATTAAATGGTCAAAAGAATATTTTAAATGTCAGTATCAACAAGAATAATAACTGAAAATGTATTGTGTTCTTACGTTTGTCCCCTTTGCTTTGTATGTTTATTCTCCAACCAGCTGCATATGATTAATATATAATAAATATAACTATAAATAACTACCACAACACTTGATATAATCATCTTGCAGTTGAATACAGTGCATCAAATTGTTCAAATTTCCTCAGTGACTAAGTGGTGTCATTAAGACCTGAACCAGCTGGTCTGGACTTGGTGCTATCTCATTGTGTACATAAGGAAGGAAATAAGTCTATAACAAGAAATGTTAATTAGTAGGGTATTCAACCTGTCTATTGCACAGAAATCCTGAATTAGAAATTGAACAAGGCTCAAGGTTTTCTTCTGATAAGGTGCACATAGAACAATGCTGAGTAACCATATTTTATCATACACTTTGGAGATGTGACAAGTTGTTAGGAAAAAGACATACAAAAAGATCTGGAAAAAATATTAGTATAGCTTTAAGCATAAGAAGGCTAGGATAAATAAGTTTGGGGGGCTTGACAGAAATAGCTGAAAAAGATATTTTGCTCACTTAAATCTTACAAGAGAAACCTGTAAAAAGAGATGGAGAGAAAGAGAGAGAAATAAATAAAGTAACCATGGAAAAGAGACTCAGAAAATTCTAAGAACATTTTTTTCTTCTGTCAGGGCAAAACAACAACAAAGTTAAAGGATAGCCATAATCCGGTCTTTTCCGTGGTGGGTTTTCTGCTAAACATCATCACTTATTCAATATATAAGGCAAAATTTAGTTTAGAGTTGTAGCATGAGAACATCAGGCTCTTTCTAGACCTGTTCTTTCCCTCACTGAGGATTAGATGAGGGCCCTGAGCAGCTTATTTCATCTGTCCTTTTCACTTGGCATTTTTCATTGTGCTATATCCTCCCTAAGATTAGTGTGAACTATAAAAGCATACAAATAAAGCAAGATTAAATAATTAAAGAATATGGTCAGTTTTAGGAACTATGAATTTGTCTCTCCATATGTAAAGCTCCACAACTAGACAAGAGGAATGCATCTGGGCCCTTAGCTCTGAAGCATCCAGGAATCCAGTGTGTACCAATACAAACTTGAGAGAGGGAAGAGGTCTGTGTCAAGGACCCTACCATTAGGAATAAGCATTCCCAGGCACACTGATTAGGAACATTAAGTGTGAGCTTCTTAGAAAACCTATTCAAGGGTGGAGCAAGATGGCAGACGAGTAACAGCTTCCTTGCGGTTGGGCACAGTGAGACTGGGGAGAGAGGACTTCAGGCATCTCTGCCAGGCAGGATCTGCCCAAAAACTTCCCTTTGGGGACACAGGGAGACAGCGTGAGGCTTCTGGACACACTGAGGAAGGCTAAAGCGGCGGAGATTGGGCAAGTGGTTGCGTCTGTTCGTTCAGTCTGATCCTGTTGGCAGTTGTGGGTGGGGCAGCAGTGGAACTGCAGGCTGGAAGGGCCTTGACTGTGAGCCGTTTGGGTTTCTTTTGGACTTGGCACTCAGTTGAACTGCCTTGGGAGAAATTGGGCAGGAGTGCAGGGGGGTTTGAGTGTTGTCTGGGGCCCCAGACTGGGCCACCAAGCCAGACGGAGCTGACAGTGTTTGGTGGTGGGCTGTGTGGAGCCATAGTGGGAGAACTGCTCTGGCAAGCTCCACCCTCAGGGTCGCAAAAGAGGCATTGGGCGGGAGCGAGTAATCTAGTGACTGAGCAGCCTAAAAGCGGGGACGGAGATGCCTTGCAGCCTTAGCCCTCAGGGGCATAGGGCGAGACCGGTATGGGCACACTGGGTAAGTGGATAGCCACTCAAAGAGTGATCCCAGCCACAGTCCTTTCCTGGGAAAGCTTTGGCTTAGCCCAAGTTAGCAATTTAAAGTGTCTTATAAGCAGGCTGAGGAGGATTTAAGCTCTCCACTCTACAGAGTTTGAGAAATCATTAGAAACACAGGGTCACTCCCTACAAAAATCCAGTAACAACAGAGTGATTCTGCCAGGGTCTGATCTGGGAGAGACACCTCCCCAACTCTGAGGAAGATCATAGGTAATA
>CAUYON010098751.1:0-25691 GCA_963573935.1 Arctocebus calabarensis | reverse complement strand
AGCATACATCTAAGTTTTCACAGACTGTCTTGGTTTTGTGTATGGTCTTGGATTCATTATTAAAAATGGCTTAGTGTCCATAGCACAGTGGTTACGGCAGCAGCCACATACACCGAGGCTGGCGGGTTTGAACCTGGCCTGTTCGAACCTGGCCTGGGCCAGCTAAAACAACAATGACAACTGCAACAACAACAACAACAAAATAGCCAGGCATTGTGGTGGGTGCCAGTGGTACCAGCTACTTGGGAGGCTGAGGCAAAAGAATCACTTAAGCCCAAGAGTTTGAGGTTACTCTGAGCTGTGACACCCCAGCTCTCTACTGAGGGTGACATAGTGAAAATCTGTCTCAAAAAAAAATAAAAATTCATTATTAAAAATGACTCTTTTCCTCTCAGTTGTGTCCTGGATGGATAATAAATTATGGTGACAATAAAGGAAATGGGATCAAGCACATCAAAGAGAGAGTAGTTAATCTTGATAGGATTTCTTACTATCAAGAAATTCAGATAAAAGAATAAGAAAAAGATGGAGATTTGTAAAAAAGAAGTTAAATGACCAAAAAGTAAAAGAATAAGAAAATAATGGAGATTTGTAAAAAAGAAGTTAAATAACCAAAAAGTAAATTATCATATGAAACCAAGAAGCTGAGTAGAGTAGTACTTGGGTAGAGTATTACTAAGGCCTCTTCCAGCTTCTAAAATTCCATGATTCTATGATTTTTCCCAATAATAAGGGGAAAAGGGGAATATTGGGAGCTTAAATGGGTTGGTTCCTTGGCAAAGAATGACCAAGAAATCATTATCTTCAGATTTTCTCTACCTAGTACATCACCTACTGGCCTCTGGTTTCTTCCCTACCCCTTAATAAAAACCTAACTAAAGGAACTTTAATCTCCAATAAATGAGAGAGAATGAGAAGAAGTGGTCTTCAAGAAGTCTAGAAAAATAGGGGCAAGCAACAATAATTGACTTGTGGTATATTTGCAACACTGTCCAAAAGATAGTATGTCCTTTATTTGAGCTTGCACTTGGCAGACAACTTTCAAAATTATAACTCTTAAATTTGTTTATGAAGAGAGAAACAACCAGCCAATTCAAGATTTCTGTATATGTAAATTTATATTCACACTTGTCCTATCCCATTTATACATCAATCTCACATGAGTTGGTTAATGTGAGTCTGTTTTCTAAGTCTGAACACCTCAGAACAAATAGGCAAATTCATGTTTCTGAAACTACAGAGCCTCAAAGCTGACCTGAGCTGGGCAAGGCTGTGTGGGACCCTGGCTGAGCTGCCAGCCCATTTCTTCTTTTGGTAACTTTGGTCTATTCTTTCTTTGCCATTAATAGCCAGGAATGCTGAATAGCTCCTGAGCTTCTAGGATCCCACTGCTGTGGATAAAGCCTGAGCAACTCAAGGCGCGGCTGTAGAGGGATGGGAGCTCAGTTCTGATTCCTCCCCTCTGCATCCCATGAGCACTGCTGGACCCATCATCCTGGGATTGCCCGAGTGAATGGTCTCAGTGCCCAGCCACTCTCTTCTCTGTGGAACTGACTTCCTACAGTGCACAGACTGGCAGCTTTGTCCTCCAACATGATTTGTGTCTTTGAGGAGCCTCCTTGGGCAAAAAGAAGTTTTCATTAAAACAGTGTGAATTTCTCTCTTGATCTTTTCTTTGCCAACCCCACGTGACTTGGCAAATGTTACACTCTGCTAATCTCCACCCCAAGCCAGGTAGATACAGTCAAATTCATGTTCCCCCCATGATCCTCTCCAGCCATTCTCTTCTTTCCAGGCCCAGTCTGAGCAGACCTGACTCCAGGCTGCTTTAACCACGGTTCCCTTTCATTTTTTTCTTTTTTTTCTTTATTGCTGAGAATCATGGAGGATACCATGAGCCAGGTTACCCTGCTTGCGTTTGCTGGGTGAAGTCCCTCTGTTAATAGTGTTCTGCCCTATTAACGAGTTCTTGGTGATTCCCGGAATGAACACCTAGCCCTTTCTCACTTCCTAGCAGTGAGAGAGAAGTGGAAGAAGGAACATGAGCAAGGTCAGGGGAGCCTGGAGCCCAGGGTGTAATCTAGTAGGAGCTCTGATACGGCTCAAGGTCACCCAACCAACCAGTGGCCATTTAAGATTTGGAGGCATCCTGAAAATGATGTTTTATGAAGGAAAAGAACAGTTTCAATAATACACAGGCATAGGATGCGGTTAGGGCAGATAACAGGCAGGAAATGCCTACTCCTTAGTATTCCTCTGCGTGGCTACATCTTTCAAGCTTGATTAATACTTAATGTGATTGCCTTTAAAATCTGTCACTATTTGGCAGTGAGTGCCAGTGACGGAAGCACAGATATTTGTATTAGGGCTGTGTCATCTGCTAGGGTTATATGATTAATAAGTTTTGCCTGGTCGCCCACAGAGATTTTATTTTTTAATTTATCCAACAGTAGATTAACCAAAAATGCCGGAACCAGTGCTTAAAAAAAAAAAGGTAGGGAAGAAAAGCAGGTTGTTAGTAGCTTTGGGTTTTTTCCTTTAATTATTGAAAGGGTAGTCCATTGCTTCAAGGGACTGGCCGACTAATTTAAAAGTCCTCAAAATCCTCCTGGAACTAGAGCAGACACTCTTGAAATCTGAATTCCATCAAGGCGAACACAATCTGAAGAGGTGAGAATGTGCCACAGAAATGCTTTAAAATTAAAAAGGGGCGGGTACGGAGAGAGCAGATTTTACTGCAGGGAGAACAATAATAGACTTTTCTTTTTAATTTCAGAGAAAATGCACATAAAATGCCAGATGCTGTGGCTTGAACAATTCAAATAGAGCCACACTAAATATTTCCGAGCATGAAAGAACATTCTAAAAGGAGGCAGAAGAGAGGCGTGGCCAAGCTTGGCCATAGCTCCAACAGCTGTGTAGTGACTAGCAAAGACTCTGCCTTCTCCAGAAAAACCCTAAGAGGCTAGACTCTGCCTTTAACCCCTCGGTGGTCTCTATGGCTACATGGGGCACCATATTCTAGTATTTCTGATTTCAAGAGGGAAGAAAGGCCTAAAATTATGTTTCCAGGGCTTCCTATGTGACCAAGCTTCTATTCAGAATTACTATGTCCTGGGGACTGAGGGTGGGAATGGAGGGGCGGGTGAGGCATGAGTTTTAGTTACTCAGGCCTGGGTATGAACCCTGGCTCTGTCACTAAGCATATGATCTTGGGCAAGTTACCTAACCTCTCTGGGCTTCAGTTTTTCCTTGTGTTAAATAAGGACAATATTCAGTGATGTGTTGAGGATTACATGACCTATAAACTAAAAAAAGCAGTAGCCCTCATTCCTGGAGACCTATACCTTCCAAATCTCTCCTTTCCTACCCTCTCTTTCCCTCAAGCTGCCTCCTACCTTCTCATGAAGCATTAATTTCTAGCCATTACGCCAGTATCAGCCCACGAGGTCTCCTGGCTTAGCTGGGTATTCATCTCCACAGCACACACATCATTTTTCAAGTAAAACTACTACAAAGACATTGATCCAAACAAAGGAAGACAGTAGTCCCTACAGGATACAGTACCAACAGGAGGTGTCTGTTTCAACTGTCACTGTATTATCACCATCATCATTATTAATTAGGTGCCTGCTGTGTGCTGGTTTATGAAAGATGACCAGCCACCTATGTCCTATAAGACCCGGGCCTGATAAATTGCTGGCAAGACCAAATTACTCTGTGCCAAAAGCCAAATCCTGTACAGTATATCGAAGGTATAGAAAAGAGAGATTTGTAATCAATGCCTACCTCTGAAAGCCATCAGTTGTGTGAAAAGAGGCCAGTCAGGAGTAAGGAGAAGGGTCTACAGCTTTCAGATAGCCAATGACAGACCCATAAAGGAATCACACCCACAACCTAGGCCTCATCAGTTCCATCCCCTAACAAGCCCTGGGGTTGAACACATCCTATGAGCCCTGCTCAGGGTGCTAGAGATTCAGGGATGAAGAAGGCAAACCCAGTCCTGGCCCTCAAGGTGTTCACAGACCAGAAGGACAGAACTGTGGGAACTAGACCTTGTCAGCAGAGTGCTGGAAGTTTGCCCACACACACATAGCAGCCTAGAGAGGAACTGTGAGCTGTGCTTCCAAGAGCACACGTGAACTGGGCGGAGAAACCGAGCAGAAGCTGAAGGATGGCTGAAAACTTGTGTTTCCACATAACCTTCTCAAAAAACCACATCAGTGAAAAGAAGAGCACTGGCTGATTGAACCAGAGAATAGACTGAGGATTAAAACCCACAAAAGAATTTTAAAAAGGCATATGTAACATGTCTTGACCTCTGAATAATTAATTAATTTGGAATTATACTAAGCCTAAAAGCCAAAATGTTGGCATCCCATTCCTGGCTTGTTAGTCAAATACCTGAGAAATAGAAAGTAAGACTTAAAGCTTCCTGAACACTATGGCCCCTTTCTGTAAAATGAGATGTCAACAGATAACCCACTAATTATGGAAAATGTTATAATCACTAACCCCTCTCAATGTGAACATATGCTATTTTGAAGCTTCTAAATAGAATCTAACCTAATCTAAGCCCTTGTCAAAGAGAAGCAGTAACCCAAGTCACACTGGGCTGCTGCAGCTCAGGTTTGCCAAATCCTCTACCCAGCCATCCACCACGCTCCTAATGAACCTGTAAGTCCTGCCCGGGGTCCTCTTCCCCACTCTGTGTGCTTTCTGGTGACCCCACCCTTTCATAAAGGTGGTGACAGTGCCCACATCTCTGCCTGTAGCCTTGACCTCTTTTATGAGCTCCCTGCCCATTCATCCAGTTTCCTCTTGAACATTTCCCCATTGGATATCCCAACTGAAATGTCCAAAGTGAAATCATTATTCTCCCTTGGCAAACCTGACCCTCTTCCTGAATGTCTTAGTTTGAAGAATGGTACCACCATCTACCTGATTCCCCCAGCCAGAGCCAGGCACTTATCATCCACTCCTTTCATTTCTCACCCAACAAGCCCCCAAGCCAATAGGCTTCATCTCCTGACAATATCTCAAATCTCTCACACCTCTACATCTTTAATGGCCATTACCCACACTGACTTTTTTCTAAAATAGTCTTTTCCCCTTCCAGTCCATTCTCTGGCTAGAATAATCTCCCAAAAATGTAAATCTTAATCATGTCACTTTCCTGCTTAAAACTTTTCATGGTTTTTCCATTGTCTTTAAGGTCCAAATGACTTAATGTGGTTTACATGGCTCATCAGGAGCTGGGCTGATTTATTTCTCACCACTTCCCTCCCCAAACTCTAGGTCTCAGCCATGTTGGATTCTTAATGTTATGTTAATGCACTATAATCTCTCTCACTACTGGGCCTTCACTTCTTTTGCTTGGAATACTGCTCCCTCTTCACTTGACTATCTCCTACTTATTTTCAAAGCATCTAGAAACTCTTCTCTGATCGACTAAATGAAGCTTGTTTGCTTGGCATATAGCAATTCCCTCTCCATAAGCTAAGACAGCATGGGCTATGCTGCAGCAATAATAAATCCCCCAAACTTAGTGACTTAATACTATAACATTTTGATTTTTAACATTTGATTTGAAAATAATTTCAAACATACAAAAAAGTTGTAAAATTAAAAATGTACAGGGCAGCGCCTGTGGCTCAGTGAGTAGGGCACCGGCCCCATATACCGAGGTGGGTTCAAACCCGGCCTCGGCCAAATTGCATCAAAAAATAGCCGGGTGTTGTGGCGGGCGCCTGTAGTCCCAGCTACTCTGGAGGCTGAGGCAAGAAAATCGCCTAAGCCCAGGAGTTGGAAGTTGCTGTGAGCTGTGACTCCATGGCACTCTTCCGAGGGCAATAAAGTGAGACTCCGTCTCTACATAAAAAAAAATGTACAATGGATACTCATATCCCTTTACCCAGATTTACCTATTGTTAACATTTTACTTCATTTGCTTTAGCGTTTGAGAATTATACAAATGATGGCTCTTGGCCCCTAAATATGTCAGTGTGAATTTCCTAACACTATCTTTTCCTAAGATAGCTCTCAAACAGCCATACCACAATTGTCATCTTCACAAGTTAACACTGATGCAATCTTTTTATATCTAATCGGATATCCATATTCTACTCAGGTGATCTAATTATGTCCTTTATAATGTTTCCCTTTCTAGTGCAGGATCCAGTCTGGGGGAAGCTATTGTATTCACTTGTCATGTCTCTTTAGTTCTTTCTACTCCATAACATGGTCACAATCTTCTTTTTCCTTTTATGACATTGACAGTTAAAGCTTACTTCTCACTCGTATCACAATCTAAGGTGGAATGAATAGCCCTCCTCCATCTTATTTCTATGCTTTCTGGAATGTGTGGTCTCCAAAGTTAGCAAGGTAAGGTAAATGAGTGTGGAGAAGGTATACTCAGATAAAAGTGACACATCACTTCCATTCTCATGCCAGTGGTGAAAATTAATCACAAGACAGGTCCTGGATGCAAGGAGGCTAAGAAATGTGGAAAAGCAAATAGAAAGGTGAGTGCCAACATTCTCTACTATGCTTCCCCTATTGTGAAATTTATTGTGTCCTACTGAGTTTTTCTCCTATGTGGGCATGAATTAGATAGTCTACTGGCTTCATATTAGTATTGAGTACATAACATATTTGCTTTTCTATTCTTGTGATACTTTACTGAGAAGAATGTGTTTCAACTCTATCCAGGTTAATACAAAAGTTGTAAAGTCTACATCTTTTTACGGTGGAATAGTATTCCATGGTATACATACACCACCTTCATTAATCCATTCCTGAGTTGATGGGCATTTAAGTTGCTTCCATATCTTTTTTTTTTTTTTTAAGAGACAGAGTCTCACTTTGTTGCCCTCAGTAGAGTGTTGTGGCATCACAGCTCACAGCAACCTCCAGCTCTTGGGCTTAGGCGATTCTCTTGCCTCAGCCTCCCGAGTAGCTGGGACTACAGGTGCCTGCCACAAGGCCCCTCTTTTTTTGTTGTTACAGTTTGACTGAGGCCAGTTCAAACCCGCCACCCTCAGAATATGGGGCCAGTGCCCTACTCACTGAGCCATAGGTGCCGCCCTCCATATCTTGGCGATTGTAAAATGAGCTACAATAAATATATGTGCATTTGTCCTTATGATAAAAGGATTTCTTTTCTTCAGGGTAGATACCTAGTAGTGGGATTGCAGGATCAAATGGGAGATCTAATTTGAGTTCTTTAAGGTTCTCCTCACTTCTTTCCAAAGAGGCTATACTAGTTTGTAGTCTCACCAACAGTGTAAAAGTGTTCCCCTCTCTCCACACCAGCGCCAACATCTGTAACTTTGGGACTTTGTGATGTGGGTTAATCTTACTGGGATTAGGTGATATCTGAGGGTAGTTTTGATTTGCATTTTTCTGATGATAAGGGATGACAAGCATTTTTTCATGTTTGTTAGCCATTCCTCTGTCTTCCTCAGAGAAGGTTTTGTTTATGTCTCTTGCCCAGCGATAGATGGGATTGTTTGTTCTTTTTTTTGTTGATTAATTTGAGTTATCTATAGATCCTGGTTACCAAGCCTTTGTCAGATTCATAACAACCAAATATCTATTCTCATTCTGAAGATTAGCTATTAGCTTTGATTGTTGTGCCCTTAGTTGTATAAAAACTTTTCAGTTTAACTAAGTCTCATTTGTTAATTTTTGTTGTTGCAATTGCCACTGCTATAGAGACTCACTCAGAGACTTCGCAAAACTAGAAAATGACAATGCCAACATTAGGACTGAGAATTGGGGGCAGTTGTGGTGGCTCACACCTATAATCCTAGCACTCTGGGAAGATTAGATCATTTGAGCTCAGGAGTTTGGACCAACCTGAGCAAGAGTAGGCCCTCTCTCTACTAAAAATGAAAAATTAGCTGGGTGTTGCGGCAGGCACCTGCAGTTCCAGACACTTAGAAAACTGAGCAAAGAGGATTGCTTGAGCCCAAAAGTTTGATGTTCCTGTGAACTCTAATGATGCCATGGCAATCTACACAGTAACAGAGACTGTCTCAAAAAAAGAAAACCTGAGAATTCAGGTTCTTTAGCTCATGTTCTCTTTCCCTTTTATCTAATAGTTTCAGTTCTATTGAGCTGTCCCTGACTCTGTGTAGCTGTTCTTGTTTCCTCATCCAAATTCATGTCTCTGAATCCAGCCTCTTAAGGCCATCTGATCTTTGATAAACCAAATAAAGGCCTACACTGAGGAAAATAATCCTTATGTAATAAATGGTGCTTAGACAACTGGTTAGTCACATGTAAAAGATTGAAACTGGACTCACACCTCTTACCACTTATAAAAATTAATTCATGTTTGATAAAAGATTTAAATCTAAGACATGAAGTGATAAAAGCTCTAGAAGAAAGCATGGGGAAAACTCTTAACAAGATAGGCCTGGGGAAAGATTTTATGAAGAAGACCCCATTGGCAATCACAGCAACATCAAAAATAAATCAATGGGACCTGATCAAGCTAAAAAGCTTCTGCACAACTAATGTCACAATCAACAAAGCAAGTAGACAATCTTCATAATGGGAGAAGATATTCACATGTTATGAGTCTGACAAAGGGCTAATAACTAGAAACTACAGAGAACTCAAGCAAATCAACAAAAAATAGCACAAATACCCTAATTAATCACTGGGTGAAATAAATGAATAGAACCTTCTCCCAAGAATACAGAAGAATGGTTAAGAAACAAATGAAAACACGTTCATCATCCCTAAGCACTAGGGAAATGAAAATCAAGACTACCTTAAGGTATCACCCAACTCCAGTGATAATTGCCCACAATCACAAGGTCCCAAAGCTATAGATTTCAGTGAGGGTGCAGAGGGAAGGGAATACTTACACACTGTGGGTGGGCTGCAAACTGATACAGCATTTTTGGAAAGACATATGGAGAATCCTTAAAGAGCTTAAAGTACCTTCTGTTCGATCTCACAATCCCATTACTAAACATCTATCCAGAAGAATAAAAATCATTTTATCATAAGGACATCTGTACTTGAATGTTTATAGCAGCTCAATTCACAACTGCCAAGATGTGGAAAAACCCAAGTGCCCATCAACCCACGAATGAATTAAGAAACTGTGGTATATGTATAGCCTGGAATACTATTCACCCCTAAAAAGATGGAGACTTTACAGCTTTTGTATTTACCTGGATAGAGTTGAATAATGTTCTCCTTAGTAAAGTGCTTCAAGAATAAAAAAAAAACAAGAATCTCATGTACTCAATAGTAATATGAAACTAGTAAATAAACAACTACAGGCCCACATGAGAAGAAAAATACAATTAAGAAGGAGGGGTAAGCGGCAAGGGGCTCAGGTACAATGTAGAGATAGAAGGCACACTGCCTAAGTGAAGGACTCAAACACAACTTGGACTTTTCCTAACAAATGCAAACAATGTAACCTATTTATATGCACTCTCACATTACTCCAAATTAAAAAATAAATAAATAAAATAATTTTTTTTTAGAGATAAAAAACGAATTCATCTCTCCACCCATAGGTTAGGCTCAGCCATCACTCCTTGGGTTTGTGACTGGCTATTTCCCTTCCCAGTTCTCACATACAGCTGTGGAAGCTGAGTCCCTGTTTTCTTTACCTTCATTTTCCCTGAGCTGGCATGTTTATTGGCCAGAGTGGTTACAGATCTGATGGCATAAGTTCTAAGTCTCTTGCATTGTTCTGTAGTTTCCTAGACAGAAACCTCAGCTTTGAACTACCCCGAAATTGGAGCTGGGACATCTAAGCGGATGTGATACGACCGGCAAAGGCTAAAGAAATATATGCATTATCCTGGTTCCAGTAATAGTGGCTTTCATCATATTTCTTCCCTTTAACACAGCACAGTTAGCTCTTTTGTAAAGGCTTTACCTTGAACATCTCTTACTAATTAAAGCCCATTTTCCCTAGCAGTCTCTTTGTACTGCAAATGGGATTCAGCACTGGCTTTGAGTTATCTGTAGCCACATAAGTTACAAAGATGCAGGGTGCCCAGAGAGTGCTCTGAAAGAGGTGGGGGAGGGCGTAGAAGAATGATAAATGATTTCTTTGTTCTAAAAGTTACATAGCCCCTCCTAGAAAACCTTGCTAAGTATTGAATTATTTTATTACCAACCCCTTGAAAAGAAACAGAAAATGAGTATTAGACATGTCACAAAGGTACTTTAAGAGATTAGTTTATTTGGCAAATAATGTAAAACAATGCCTTTTTCAGAGTTGTGTTTTCTTAATACCTAACATGCATTTGGGTTAATTTATGTCAGGTTCTCTTTTAAGCAGTTAATGTATGCTTAATTCTTTAAATCTTTGTATCGGCTTCATAAAGTAGATGCCATTATTCTGTCTCACTTTAAAGAAAAGGAAACTGAGCTACAAGGAGATTGAGTATAGCTGCGTCTTCTAACACTACATGCAGAGGTAGGATGCAAACTCAGCAGTTCAACCTCAGGGTCTATGTGCTCCACCACTATAGCAAATCCTCACAAAAAAGAACAACTGCCACTATTTTTTCTCACTTAGTAAGTGCTTTACTTTGAGCAAATTGCTTAACATCAGTCTCTGCCTCCTCACCTGGACAATGAGGCTAATTGTATCCATCTTGTAGTCTGGATAAAAGGATTAGTGGCAATGTCTATAATGTGCCTGTTAAAGAACCTATACATGTGCTCCGTAAAAGTAGTTATCGTCGTTATAATTATAATCTTTGTCACTCTTTGTGTATCGAGAGGGACTCCATAACAACTTCAAATGTAAAAAGGATCATTGTGCAAAGATGTTCTTATTTAAAACCAAGCAGAGGTACCTAATAAATATTAGTTTTTATAGTTTTCAGTACTGAAAATATAAACTCAAGTAGACGAATGTCATGGATCAAATTGTTTAGGAGAAATTTCCTGAAATCTTCACCTCTTTCTTGCTGTGGGTCTCAGTCAGTCCCCAGCTGCAGCCTCACTCCGAGAGGCCCCTGTGGGCCCACTCAGGTGGGTGTGCGTGCTGGTTCAGTGCCTCCTGGAGTATACCTGCTCTTAGAGTTCAGCCCCAGAACCCCCAGCCTCCCAAGAGTTCTCTGGATTGGATGTGGCCTCAGTCAAATCTCTGGAAAAGATCCAGACTGAAAGAGCTCCCCTGGGAAGAGGAGGGGAGAGGGTGAGGAAAGGACATGCAGATTCCCCAGGCCTTCACAGTTTGGGGGGTCCGGGTTACAATGAGCGTGGGCTAGTCCAGCTCGAAAGTGCCTTCCAGTCCCCATTCACACTTCTCTCATGGAAAAATAATAGCCATAAATCACACAGCTTCCTGCCAGGCCTTATGACCACAACAGGTGTCTAGCCCAAAAATGGAAGCCCAAAGGAAATGCAGGGGGAGAGAAGGGAGATTAAAAGAAGGTGGTGCCTGGGGAGCGAAGGGGGTCAGTAATCACTGAAGAACAGTGAAGAGGGTCAGACAAGGCCGTCTGTCTTGCCGGGAGTCAGTTGAGGCCAAGGAAGAGCCTCAGAAGTACCTGGGGCCATATTATTTTTTTCTTTTCTTTCTTTCTTTTTTTGAGACAGAGTCTCACTTTGTCACCACTGGTAAAGTGCCCTGGTGGAGTGCTTACAGCGAACTCATACTCTTGGGCTTAAGCAATTCTCTTGCCTTAGCCTCCCGAGTAGCTGGGACTACAGGCGCCCGCCACAACGCGTGGCTATTTTTAGAGATGGGGGGGTCTTGCTCTAGCTCGGGCTGGTCTCGAACCTGTGAGCTCAGACAGTCAGCTCACCTTGGCCTCCCAAAGTGCTGGGATTACAGGCGTGAGCCTAGGCGCCCTGCTGGGGGGCCACATTGTTTCAATATGAGGTATGGATAAGTGACGCCAAAGCTAGTGCTTTGAGAATGAAGATGAAAGAGTTTTTCCTGCTGTGTAGTTTTGTCAGAATAGAATAATAATGTCCCTAGAAGAAAGAAAATTGCCTACGGAAAGGCATTAGCCTTCCTGCTCTCCCCAGAAGGGTGAAAGAAAATGCTTCTGCTCCGCTGTTGAACTTGGCTTGAAAAGCAAAAAAAAAAAAAATCTACAAACCAGGAGAGCTAACAGAACCTCTGCTCAGGGCAAGGATTAGTGATCAAATTAAAATTTCAATTTGAAGAAATTATTGTTAAAATCTCCAGACTTGAAATTAATATAATTAGGTAACAGCCCCTGAACTTCAAACTCTCCGCAAGCTGAGAAGGAGAAAAAGGTAGCTAGATGGACCTCATTAAAATGCAGTGACTAAACACCGGCTTCCAGAGGAATGCCAGCAGGAAAAGGCACATGTAGGGTAAGCTGAGGCAGGGGCAGAAGCAACACGACAGAGGACAAATGCCTACATCACCTTGGACAAATGCCTCAACTGCATGTTTTTCAAACTGTAGCATTACCCAGAATCTTCTGGTTAGCTTGTTAAAGCACAGATTTCTGGGCCCCACCACCAGAGTTTCACACCCCATAGGTATAGGGTGGGGTCTAAAAATGTGCATTTCTTTTCTTTTTCTTAATGCCAGATTAATATGAGGGTGCAAATGTTTAGGTTACATTCTTTTCATTTCTATAGTAAAGTCCAACTTGTAGTTGAGCCTTTCACTCAGAGGGCATGAAAATATGCATTTCTAACAAGTTCTAAGGGGAAACTATTGCCAGTGGTCCAAGGAACCACACTCTGGGAACCACTGAGTCTACTTGAGACTTGGTTTCCAAATCAATAAAATGAAAAAGGAAACCAGGTGGTCTCTATGGTCTCTAAGCTTTCACCTGTTCTAAAACTCTATGAAATTAACAACCTGGGGGACAGCAGGGACGGATCAAAAAGAATTTTGTATTCTGCAACGGCACAGACAGCTTGTTTGCTGCCTTTACTTTTAGGTGACAGTGCAAACACATTGCCAGGGAGAACATACTCCAGGGAAGAACACTCTCACCTGAGTTACTGAAGGCCACAAAGCAGGCCAGATTTGGGAGCAACTCTCCAGGGAGGCAGCAGCAGCACTGGCCAGCAATGAGTGCTTGCTCCCCACCTGTTACAAACAGGAAAACAGGCAAAAGTGCAAGAAATATCAATCATCAGTCAGAAATGATGTTAATTTGAAAAGAGTCCCAGTTAATTTGGGAGGAAGGGGCCTCTGTGGTGATAAGGAAAAATACTGCATTTCGTATTTTCAGGGAGAGGAGAACCATTAGAAAAGATGCATATTATTCCATTTGAACTTTAAATGCAAAGTCAAGTGTTGGCTTTGTCATCCTTAGCAACTTATGCATGAATGTATTGGCTATGACTGCTTTCTTGGTAAGAAAAATAAAACCGAAAAGAACCATAAAAAAATACATATGAATTCCAGAGTCAGTTGAAGGGTCTGAGAGTCCTGTGCTCATTTTATGCTTGTTAGTTTACGTAAGCAAATAAAAAACTTGGAGTCGTTGATATTCCTTGACTATTCAGTCTGTCACCTCTGCATTTATTAATAAATATGCAGCTCTTATAACCCTAATATGTGAGTGTATAAAACACATATAATTAGGTATCTTTTAGAAATGTAATAGAAACATGTATTTTATTCATATTTATAACTAGAGTTTATATGTGGATAATTAAACCTATGTAAGTTTCTTATAAAAATTTGTATAACTTGTTATATAGTACTCATATCGTTTCTTGGCCTTTTGGCTAAGATCAAGTATAGTACTCATACATTACGCCTTCTGCAGTGTCTCCCCCGTCCCTCCCAATTGATTTCAAGTAGTGAAAAAAAATTTTACTTTTAGATGAACCCTTACTTAACACATGTGTATCTGTGTATATTCAATTACTCCTGTGATTAAAAATGTGACTTTGGAGTGACAATGACCTAAGTTCAAATTTTGGTTCCAAATTTGTTAGCTAAAGGAGGTTGGACACGTTACTTTATTCCCCTCTACCCCATCCTCCCTTCCAACCTCAATTTCCCTCCAGGGAAAATGGGCATAAAAAATCTTACCTTGTACGGTTATCATGAGTATTACATGAATTAATAATACATAATAAAGCATCACAATTATAAAATGATAGCTATTATAAGACAATGTGACTTTTTTCATTAAAACATTTAATAAATTATGTATAAAAGCTTTAATAAATATTAAATTAACATAATCAGTTTCTAAACTTAAAAATTAGATCTCTATTTCCAAGGTTAAATTCAAAAGTAAAGTGGAACCTGTCAGATCCCAAGAGGGAAAATTGTGATAAAATGATAACGTAACAAGCAATGACCTTGACCTATGGGTAGCAGGTTGATCTGATGAATTTGCTAGTAGGTTTTTCCTATTAGATCTTTAGCTTAAATTATATCTAATGAATCATGTTTGAAATGGTCTTTTTTGGGCCAAATCTCTGACCTTAACTACTAGCTCTTTAGAATCTCTTACCTCTTACTCTCTTCATGGAGCTCCACTGCCTACTTGGTGTATCTGGACACATGCCTTCTTTTACATTACCATAAGTGCCTGGCATCATCCAGCCATATTTATAGACAGCTCAAAGCATTCGGTTTGCCTACTACATGCAAAGTAAGCAAAAAGCCCTAGGCTTTGCCTTAAGCTTCAGTTCTTAGCTAAAGTCTTCAATTTTGCATATAGGGAATAATTGATTGCACTTGCTAAATCGGCAAGCAATTTAGAGAACCATTCTGTAGACTAGGCTTTGGGCTGAGCACTTTGGAGGGCCATATGGGGAGAAAAGCATATTCTGTTAGAGAATAACAGGATAAACAATATCCAGATGTACACAACTATCAGAGGTAGAAAGAAGATTGCAGTGAACATGACAAAGGAGATCTCCAAAGACATGCTGTTCAGAAGACATAGGTCTTCTCCTCCTAGGAGAGACCGAGGAAGACAGGCTGGAGAGGGCATCAGGCAGTTTCAAGCCTGAGTTGGATTTTTCTAAGTAGAAACTGAAAGAGGTAATTCTCGATGAGGAGTATACAAAGATATTGAGACATAAATGTGGGGTTTCTTTTAGCTACAAGTAACATGGGGAATATAAAGGTATGGACAATAATAGTTTTTAGCAACTAACATTTCCTGGGTACCTGTTGTGTGCTAAATGCTTTATGCATTTTTGCCCATTATTTTATTTAATCATCATAAAGTATTAACTGAAGTCAACAGTCTTTCCTATCCCTGGAAATAATACTAGGACCAGGCCCCACAAAAAACAATTTTGGCTTGTTCCTGGAAATACTTCTGGAAAAATAAGACTGTGAAAAAACTAAAGTAGCTCACTTCAAGACCCTCGTCTCACAACATCCAATCCAAATCTCTCCTGCCTTGCAGACTCACCATTAAACTCATGCAGACCTGGCCCTAAAAACCTGTATTTTCTCTCTGTCTACTACTTTGTTGAGGTATGATTAACATACAAAGAGCTATATGTACGTGTATTTAATGTATACAACTTAATAAGTTTGGAGATAAGTAAACACCTGTAAACCTATCACTACAATCTATGTCATTAACCTATTCTTCACCTATAAAAGTTTCCTCCCACATTCTTATTTATTACTATTATTATCATTTTTATGAGAATACCACTTAACATAAGACCTACCTTCTCAGCATATTTTTGAGTATAGGTGTATAATACAGTATTGTTAACTATAGGCAGTATATTCTACAGTAGATTTCCAGGACTTATTCATCATGAATAACCAAAACTTTATACTCTGAGTAATACATGTCTGTTTCACCCTCAACAGCTCCTGGCAACCAACTTTGTAACTCTCTGCTTCTGTGAGTTTGACTATCTTAGATTCATCATATAAGTGGCATCGCGTAATACTTGTCCTTCTGTTTCTGGTTTATTTCACTGAGCATAATATCCTTCAGGTCCATTCATGTTGTCACAAATGGCAAGATTTCTTTTCTTCTTTCTTAAGACTAAATAATATTCCATTATATGGATAGACCCACATTTTGGTCATCCACTCATCTGTAGATGGACATTTAGGCTTCTTCCATGTCTTGGCTTTGTGAATAGCAAGGAACATGGGAATGCACATCTCTCTTCTAGAAAGTAATTTCATGCATTTGGATATCCAGAAGTGGAATTGCTGGATCATAGGTAATTCTTTTTTAAGTTTTTGACCTTTACACTGTTCTCCATAGTGGCTGCACCAATTTACATTCCAATCAAAAGTACACAAGTGTTCACTTTTCTCCATATTCTCACCAACATTCATTATCTTCTGGTTTTTTGCTAATAGTCACCCTAACAGTGGTGGTTCACATCTCATTGTGGTTTCAATTTGCATTTCCCTAATGATTAGTGATGTTGAGCAACTATTCACATACTCATTAGTTATTTGTACATATTGTTTTGAGAAATGTCTATTCAGTTTCTTTGCCCACTTTTAATCAAGGTTTAGGGGGGCCTTGTTTTTGCTCTTGTAGAAATTGTTTATGCATTTCAGACATATGGTTTCCAAATATTCTTCCCATTTCATAGGTTACCTTTTCACTCCACTGATTGTTTTCTCTGCTTCGTAGAAACTTTTTAATTTAAAATAGTCCTATTTGTCTATTTTTGGTTTTGCTGCCAGTGCTACTGATGCCATATCCAAGAAATCATTCCCGAGGCTAATGTCAGGAAGATTTCTCCCTATGTTTTCTTCAGGAGTTTAATAGTTCAGGTCTTTGGTTCAAGTCTTTAATCCATTTTGGGTTGCTTTTTATATACAATAAGAATTCTATTTTATTCTGTTGCACATGGATATCCAGTTTTCCTGACATCATTGTTTAGTGAGGCTATCCTTTCCTTATTGAATATTCTTGGCACTCTTATCAAAGATCATTTGACTATATATGTGTGGATTTTTTATTTCTGGTCTTTTGATTCTATTTCATTGCTCATTCTGGCTTTTTTTTATGCCAGCACCATACTGTTCTAATTACTGTCACTTTATAATATATTTTGAAATCAAGATGCATGATGCATCAACATTTGTTCTTCTTTCTCAAAATTGTGTTGGCTATTTAGGGTCTTTTGTGGATTAATATGAACTTCAGGATTTTTTTGATATTTCTGTAAAGACTGACATTGGGATTTCGATGGGTCCCAATCTATACTGAACTTGTATACTACTTTACATCATACGGACATTTTAACAATATTAAGTTTTTTAATTCATAATCATAGACTATCTTTCCATTTATTTGTATCTCCTTTAACTTCTTCCTTCAGTATTCTATGGTTTTTAGTGTACAAGTCTTTCACCTCCTTGGTTTAGCTTATTCCTAAGTATTTTCTTCTTTTTGGTGCTATTTTAAACAAGATTATTTTTTTAATTTCCTTTCTGGATAATTTGTTGTTAGTGTATAAAAAATGTGATTGACTCCCATACGCTAATTTTGTGTTCCACAACTTTGCTGAACTTTTTTATTTGTTTTAATTGCTTTTTGGTGAAGTCTTTAGGGTTTTTTAACATATAAGATAATGCAAATAGAGATCTGCAAATAGAGATAATTTTCCTTTCTGATTTGGCTGCCTCTTATTTATTTTATTTATTTGCTTGCCTAATTGCTCTGGCAAGGGCTCCAATAACATGCTGAAGAGAACTAACAAGAGTATGCATCTTTGCCTTATTCCAGACCTTAGAGGAAAATCTTTCAGATTTTCACCACTGAATATGTTAGGTGTGGACCTTTCATATGTGATCTTTATTGTGTTGAGGTAAGCTCTTTTTATCCTATTTTTTTGAGCACTTCTATTAATAAAAGATGTTGAATTTTATCCAATAATTTTTCTGCATCTATTAAGATAATCAACTGAATTTTTATCCTCTATTTTCCTAATATGGCATATCAAATTGATTGATTTCATATGCTGAACCATCTTTGCATCTGAGGGGAATATTTCACTGAGTCATGATATATGGATCTTTAAGTGTACTGTTGAATTTGGTTTGCTACTACTTTGTTGAGGGTTTTTGCCTCCATGCTCTTCAGGGATATTAAGCTAGTAGATTTCCTTTCTCAAGGTATCTTTCTGGCTTGGTGTCAGGGTGATGGCCTCACAAAAAAAGTTTGAACATGTTTCCTGTTTTTCTATTTTGTGGAAGAGTTTAAGAAGCATTATTAAAATAATGCCTTTCTTGTCTTCCCTCTTCCAATATGCTAAACAGATTTTGGCAAGTAGTGATCTTTCTTTTATAGCAGTAAGTCTTATAAACTTAGCTGTGCTTGATCAACAGGTATTTTTCATTGTCCTTTGGGGAGTCAACAATTGACATACTAGTATTATATTTACATTTTACTGATGTGGAAATTGAGGCACAGAAAAGTGAACTAACTTATCCACTATTTCAAAATTAAATGTCAGAGCCAGGACTAAAACTTAGATTTTATTTCTGACAATGAAGTCTAAACTTTTAAGCCCCATACCACCTAGAAAGAAGAACTCTAGGGCCTTGGAGGAGGATAGTTTATCCTTTCAAGACAGTGTCCTCTAATGGTCCCATGGAAGGCCACCTCCCAACCTAGAACACTGACATTGTACTTAACCTGAATGAGACACAAACTGCTGTTTCTGTTAAGCCACTGAGGTTTGGGGTTATCTGTTATACCAGCTTTTGTTATCCTAATTAAAACAGACAGGGACAAGGACAAGAAAAGTTATGAATGCTTTTGAGTCTAGGTTGGCATCCTGCACTTTGGAGAATGGTGTCACTATTTTGATACAATGGAAGGTATGGAAAGGATGACAACTTAAGAGGGAAAGCTCCATACCCAGCTGCATGGCATCAACATGTGAGCAAAATGCCAGAACCTGAGAATTCAAAGGCTTACCTCTAGACTCAGCCACTTCCCTGAAAAAGCATGTCCTTAAACTGGTCACTTAACTTTTCAGCCTCTATTTTCCCCTCTAGAGGATAGCACAGTAGAATCTGTATAATTGACCACCTCCTTGAGTTCATAGACCAGACACGTACACATTGATCTCCTCCTTAAGTTTCATAGACCAGAGGTGTACCACATGTACATATCAGTGCATTAGGCCTAGTTCCTTAGGTTGAGCACCTCCACATATGACCAGTTTGTTATGGTCAAACTGGGTGGTCAACTTACAGAAGTTCTACTGTGTATGGAGACATATAGTATTATAAACAATAAATAGCTATTCCAATGTAAAATATTGATATTATTATATAATCTTATCACCCACTCTTAAAACTATAGGGGACCTTACAGATCATCTTACTAAGAAAAACACTAAATCTCACCAGTTAATAATAATAATAAAAATAATAATTTTTCTTCCTTCCTTCCTTCCATCTTTCCTTCCTCTCTTCCTTTCTTTTTTGAGACAGTGCCTCACTCTGTTGCCCAGGCTGAAGTGCAAAGGCCAATCACAGCTCAGTGTAACCTTGAATTCGTGGGTTCAAGTGATCCTCTTGCCTTGGCCTCTCAAAGTGCTAGAATTACAGGCAAAAACCACTGTTCCCAGGCTCATATAATTTTTGTAACATAGATGCTACTATTATTATCACTAATTTATACATGAAAAAATTGAGGCGTTAAGTAATTTTCCCAAGGTCACACACAGGAAATCAGAGACACAGGGATCAAACCCAAACAGCCTGGCTTCCAAATTTGTGGTCTTAACTACCATAAAGAGATAGCCTCTCTAGGTATGGCTTCATTTTAGTCGTGGAAACCCAGGTCATGTCACACAGGTGGTTATGCACTAAATATAGACCGCAGTGACAGAGTAGGCAATTTTATCCCTAGGAAAATTCTAGTTTCTCATAAAAGGATGGTTTTGCAGAAAGTCACTGAGCTGAGAATGCATAAATTACTAAGGAAACTGAACCAGATATTTGAGTAAAATTTATGTTGATAGGAGAAAAAACAAAATGAGCCTTACCCTTGCTATGTCTTTCAAATATGAGACAGGAGGGATATGCAGATGGATTTATTTAAATGTTCTCCAGCCAAACTTTTCCTGGGTTTATGAGACGTATCAAGGTGCTTAAAGAAGTAGACTCCAATTCCTTGAGCAGAGAAATGGCTCCAGAGTAACCAAGAAGTCACAGCAAGTTCAGCTGTCCTTTTGACAGCACCTCTCCAGGAAAAACCAAGTATGAGGAGCTACCAGAAGAGCCACAGCATGCCCCCCCATCCTTGAACCTCCTAAGATTTCTGCCCTGGAGAATCCCAAACATTCAACAACGCCCCCCACAGGCCATTGATGCCAGCTGACCTCCCTCTGGACAAAGCCACCTGTGAGCAAGACTGTTCTCCAGATGATCTGAGGCCATTACATAAAAGAAAGTGTTCTTCTGGCGTGAGACCATTCACACATGTTTACTTCCAGATCAGAGAACATCTCATACATCTGGAATCCCCAGGGGCAGCACAGTTCTCTCCTGGCACCAGTTGAGGATGGGATCCACATGTCTTACTCATGCTGACTGATTTTGTTTGCAGAATGTTATTATCCTCTTAAGACACAGGTGAAACACCTTAGATGTATTTCCAAATGGCCTGTATGTCCCTTTCCACTTTCCACATTGAGAAAGACTCAGCTATATAGGTTCCTACAAACCTGCAAAGACCCTTTTGAATATGTTTATCACCTCTATATGGACTGTTTCTCTGACCACACATTGACCTCAACTAAGAGGTCAAATTTAAGAAGACCCCCAAATCAAAACACATTGATAAAGATCTCTGTTATGAAATGGAAGGGAAAAAATAAGACAAATCAATAAGTAAATTAAATCAGAAAAAAAATCAGAGGGTAAGGTGAGGGCTGGGGATCTCTGCATGATGAAGAAAATACACAGATTTTTTTTTTCCTTTCACTTTCAAAGCCAAGGTCTCTGTATGGCACTGCTGACAAGAAATACAGGTAACAGCTGCATCACAGGCTGTTGCACAGAGACAAGAAAACTAATTATTCTGTACCTTTGGACTTCGCTGCTTGCAAAACCTCTCCTATGTCTTACCCAATTGATCTTTTTAACAGCCCATTTTATAGGAGACTGGGGCCAAATGGTTTACGTGATTGGCTTAAGATCACAAAACTTTAAACAGAATGTGTGTACAAATTCCACCTGAGGCTCTTTGTTCCACACCACGCTCCGTCTTGCATAACCATGTGAATTCACGAACATTTGTCCTGCCGTCAACTAGGTCTATGACCAAGGATGAATTACCACCTCTTTAGAGTTCAGTGTCTTCACTTGGAAAATGAGGTTACCCTAGAAATATATGATGTACTGTTCTAAAACTCTGTGACTCCAGAAGCTTGTACATCCATGAATTTTAATAAACCACTGTTTTTTCTTTAATTGCCAGTTATGGTCTATTAGTAGATTATGAAATTAATTTAATGAGTAGACATCATTTCCTTTTTTAAAAAATGAAATAGAACAAAAAGATTAAGATAAGATAAGGTAGTATAAAAAGTGGTAGGATAGGATAGGATAGAAAAAAACATCAGCATGCACCCTGTGTAGTGAGGATGAATGTTGTTTTAGAAAACTGTGCATATGTACCAAGTAATAATATAAAATTTATCTCTTCCTATGGGACACAGTAAAAAAATGATTGAAACCCAGATTTAAATTATAGACTCATACAAGAAATTATAATTGAGTTTTACTATAGTCCCCAAGCATATACACACTTCTGCTTTTTGTGAATAGTTTTGGACATAGTCTGACTTTCTCTTTCTCCTTTGTCATTTCTCCCCTTCAACCAGAAGCTCTCATTTCCTCCCTTTCTCACTTGCTCAGAACCCACTCTCCCTGAGTGTTTTGAAGGAGGAGAAGAAGTCAAAGTGTCAGCTGTAATTGCATAGTCTGTCAAGCATAAGACATCTGGTTTCCGGAAAGGGGAAACACAAAGGATAAAGAAAATCTGGCTGGGATGATAGTGAGTCTGGACAATAGTGTCACTGTCTAGAAGAGACAGGGTACAATTAGCTACATCTCTGTCTCTTCCACCCTGTCCTTGCAGTGGGGTGACTAATATAAATGTGTCCCAAGTCTTCAACTAAGAAATATTTCAGATGGGGCCTATGTTGAAGGAGGTTGTGTCTTACACTTAGTACATTTGGATAAATGGGAGGTGGGTAAGTGGGTGCGAGTGTGGGTGTGTGTAAGTGGAGATATGTGCATATAACTGTGTGTGTGTGTGTAAGTGGGGGTATGTGAGTGTAAGTGAGAGTACATGTAAGTAAGTAGGTGTGGGTGTGTGTAAGTGTGTGTAAATGGGGATGTGTGCATGTGTATGTGTAAGTGAGGTGTGTTTGGAAGTGTGTGTAAGGGGGGGGTATATGTGTTTAAGGATCTGTGTAAATAGCATAAGTGTATGTGTAAGTGGGGGTGTATGTGTGTAAGTGGGTGTGTGTGTGAGTGAGGGTTGTATCTACTTTCCCAAGACTGAATGCCCAAGAGAAATATTCTAAAATCATACAAGAAATGAATTTGGGGAGGGAACTGGGAACTGAGGATTCTAGTCTGTTACACAAATCGCTCTCCCCAAAGAAGGGTTCCCCTCTAGCTCACATTTGAAGCAGGTGAGACAGGAGCTCCATGGGGCTGGATAGAGATCCATGACAGATTTCCAACTGTTGCCCTTTCCTTTATCTTCTTTGGTACAAAACCTCTAATTTTTTATGAAATTCAAAGTTTGAAGTCAAGGTTCAAAGTTATGAAGTCAAGGTTATTGACTAGAAAATGAAGCCTCCTGTGCTATCAGATTCTCGGTCACTCAGTGTCTGAGATGAAGGTTGGTTTAAAAACATTTGACTGAGACCTTTCATTCTAAATCATCTGGGTGGAAACTGGAGATGCAGCATCCTAATTCTTCCTGACAAACTGATCTCAGGACAGCTTGGTTTGGAATAATGTTCAGGAAATTATCAATAATGAGAAAACATTGTTCCTAACAGACACTGTCTATTAAAGGGGGGTGAAATGTAACTGGGATCTCATGGGTTCTGCATAAATATTTTCTTTTGTTCTCTCAATGACAAAACTGGTATCTCCTTGAAGGGGTTGCAGATAGAGATGAGATGTGGGCAGTCCCCAAGTTCTAATTGGCCCCCTGCACTGAGCTCTGTGCACAGAGGATCACAGTGTCCATTTCATATCTGCCAGGTAATCATGTCTTGCCAAGTACTGCTGTGTGAGGCAGCCCCTGATGGTTTTATTAAACAGTTGACCTGCTCTGTGTCGCTGGTGCTCACGACCAGTCTCTCTGATGAAATTACTCATGGACCGCATGATAGATTGGAATAAAGATTATAAAGGCACAGATAATACCTAATGGTTCCCAGCTGTCCCACAGTACAAGCAGCAGTTTCTCTTAGAGAAGCATGGGTGAGCCCTTTCAGGGATGTATGAAGCTGAGGTCAGCAGCAATGGCTCCGGAGTTCTTCCTCCAAGCACAGCCCCCTTCTCCTCAAAGAAAGTAAAATGGCCCATTAGTGTCAGCACCACATTGTTGCACAAGACAAACCTTTCCTTAATTAAGTCTCAGATCCAAATGTGGCTGCCACAAATTTCCACAGGTAAAACTCATCTTTATGATTAAAAAATGACTTACCAGGAGTTATTTTTCTATGCTTGTGACTGGGCAAGGAATGGTAGACTTTAAACTCGTTTGGCCATGTCACATAGCTTAAGCACTTGCCGGTGAGAGAACTAATGCACTGAAAAGATACTTAGATTTGTTAAAATCAATTTTAATATCATTCATAAGATGTGAGAATTTTGCTAAAGATGACAGGAATGGCGACTGGAAGAATACATTTGAACAGAAGAAAGGCACTAATAGTTTTGAATATCTACGTGTCTCATTTTATCTCATTTATAAAAGCCTTAAGGGTTAGGTATTGTTACTTCCTTTTAACAAATGAGGAAGCAGATGCTTAGTGAATTTTAAGCAACTTGTCCTAATATCTGTCTCCCACAGGTGTTATTAATATAATGATTAAATGAGATGATGCAAGTAAGTTCTTAGAACTCTTTGCACAATTCCCAACATATGCTTCATGGCTGCTTAGGTTTCCTCCACCTTGAAAAGTCTGTGAGCATTGTTGTTAGCTTAGTGGACATTTATCATTGGAAGAAACCTCTTGGGACAGTCAAGATGGCAGCCTGGGGCCAGGAACTAGATGCCTGCCCATTGCTGTCTCAAACATGGTTTAGTTAGTTTGTTTGTTTACACTGTCCTCACTCTTAGAAATATTATGAAATAGGTCACAGGGAACAAATGGATATTAAAAATTCAAGATGTAGAAGAATAAGAATATTGTCAAAACATGGGTAAGAACAAAGATGTGGAGAATAGAAGTGGCCAGGCAGCTGCTATAGCTGTATCTTGTTTATTTGGAACTGAGTATTCTAGGCACCAATGTGGAGAGAGGTTGGATAAGTTACCCTACTGTCCTCACTCAAGAGGAAGGACATGTGTCAATTTCTTAAAAGAAATAAAATGTGTCCTTACTTTTATCCCTCAAATAAATTTTTTTAAATTCTTTTTTGTTTGTTTGTTTTTTAAGACAAAGTCTCGACAAGCACGTTCCTGGGAAAGCTTCTGCTTAGCCCAAGTTAGCAATTTAAAGTGTCTTCTAAGCAGGCTGAAGAGGATTTAAGCTCTCCACCCTGTGGGGTTTGACACAGGGTCACTCCCTACAAAGATCCAGTAACAACAAAATGATTCTGCCAGGGTCTGTTCTGGGAGAGACACCTACCCAACTCTGAGGGCAGTCATAGGCAAAGTGAAAAATAACCATGAGGCAGAATCAACAGAAAAACTCTGGCAATATGAATAATCAGAGTACATCAACTCCCCCAAGGAATGACAAGGTAGATACAGCACAAGATCCCTTTCATAAGCAAATGGCTGAGATGTCAGAAGTTGAATTCAGAGTTTGGATAGCAACTAAGATCAGCGCAGTGGAGGAAAAGATGGAATTAGAATTTCAAGCAGTAACGCAAAAAAATGACCCAAAAGATGTCTCAAGAACTGAACAAATTCAAAGAGAAAATGACCAAAGATTTTGACACATTGAGACAAGAAGTTGTAGCCCTCAAAGATGTGAAAAATACAGTAGAATCCCTCAGTAACAGAGTGGATCAAGCAGAAGAAAGGATTTCTGACATGGAAGACAAAGCTTTCGAACACTCCCAAACTTCCAAAGAAGAAGATAAATGGAAGGCAAAAACAGATCATTCTCTCACATAGCTCTGGGATAACTCAAAGCAAACCAATATTCGCCTTATAGGGATACCTGAAAATGATGAAGTGGCGTCACAAGGCATAGAGTCTCTTCTTTATGAGATTATGAAAGAGAACTTTCCAGACATGCCAAAAAATTCTGAAATTCAGATAGCAGATAGTTTCAGAACCCTAGCACAACCCAACCCAAATAAGATATCCTCCAGGAACATCATAATTAAGTTCACAAAAGTTAATATGAAGGAGAAAATTCTGAAAGCAGCCAAATGTAAGAAATCCATTACCTACAAGGGGAAGAATATTAAAATAACTGCAGATCTCTCTGATCAAACCTTTCAAGCTAGAAAAGAATGGTCACTGACTTTCAATCTCCTAAAACAAAAGAACTTTCAACCCAGGATC
>CAUYON010098749.1:0-18029 GCA_963573935.1 Arctocebus calabarensis | reverse complement strand
TTTATTTTTTTATTGAATCATAGCTGTGTACATTAGTTCAATCATGGGGTACAGTGTGGGGGCTTCACATGCAATCTGAGATATTTTTATCAACCTGATTGTATGCTCTATTTTAAATTCATAATATTTGGTTTCTTTTGTAAGATGGTAAGAATAGAGATGGTGGGGATTGTGTAAGACGTGGAGTCTACTCTCTCCAAGCAGAGCTTGAGACAAGGGCTTTCACATAAGTAATTTATTCTGGGAGCTGATCACAGTGTATAGGGGTGGAGCACACAGAGAAGAGTGAGAGAGAAGGAGCAAATGCCTGTCCAAGGTGCATTTTTGAGCTGTTGACACCTGTAGACAACTGTGACTCAATCTTGTTGGGAAAACTTGGACAATCAGTGCGTGATTCACCTGAGAACTGTGCATCTGAGACATAGAGGCTGGGGCATTGATGCATTAGCTCCCAAACCTGAGACACAGAGGGTGGGGCATTTATGCCTTGGCTCCCACACCCGTGAAACAGAGAGTGGGGCATTGATACATTAGCTCCTACACTTGAGACTCGGAGGGTGGAACATTGATGCATTAGCTCCTGCACCTGAGATACAGAGGGTGGGGAATTGAATTAGCTCACAGACCTGAGACTCAGAGGGTGAGGGCATTGATGCATTAGCTCCTGTTGTACCCATCGCGGCCTATAATAAAAACTCCACCCCACTTCAGGTATAAATCAGATGATGATTTATTATACCTACACAGGGGACTGCCACTTCAAGAAGTAGGCAGCCCCAAAGTGAAGAGCAGGCTGATTTTTATACTTTTTATGCTGTGTGGCAAGTAAGCAAGCAAGTACAGAAGCAGAATATGACAGTTAGCTCAAGGAGGGATTACAGTGTGGTGGTTGGCTCAAGGAGGAATTACAATTTGGGAAACTCCACTTGAGTAAGTTTCCACCATTGTTTAGCCATAGCTAGGGTTTTTTTTTGGAACTCAGAGAACTTCCTTGTTCTATTCTGAGAACTCTTCCTGGAATTTGCCCCAGGGGTGGGGTGGAAACGCACCTGGACTCAGGCTGAGAGAGACTGGGGTCTTTTTGGAGTCTATTGGTTTCTCACACTCCCACACCCAAGATACAGAGGGTGGAGCATTGATGCATTAGCTCCCACACCTGAGACACAGAGGCTGGGGCATTGATGCATTAGCTCCCACATGCTACACTGCTTGTTAACCCCACCCACTCGAGGTTTGCACTCTCTCTGGAATGGCCAGCAGCTCTGTGCTATTGCACTTGGCTGCAGTGTGGGCTCTTGTAGGAATCTGAGGGGAGGTGATGCCTGAACACAACTTGCAGCTGAAACACCAGCAGGAATTGAAAGGGATGGGAGGATGCGAGATGAGTTGGGGCAAGAGGCTTCTGATGCATCAATCCCACCTTTTCTCCTCTTACTCATCTTTTTCTTGGTTTTTCAAATTCTTTACGGCCAAGGGTTAGGCAGTTTTCTATTATCTGCAATACTTTGCATGTTACACAGCAGGTGTTGAATAAATGCTTCTTGACTATCTGGCTGCCTTATTAGTATTGTCTCATATTCATTTACCTTCCATAGCACCCTAGAAAAGAAATAAATTATGGGCTCAGGCTGTGTGAGAAACTGGAGACAGATGATTGTGGCTGAAGAGCAGTGAGCAAAGGTGACAGGAGGACAATGTGACTGAGGCTGGTCGGAACAGGGAGGTCATGGAAAGCTCTGGAGATTGGGAGAAGCAGGTTGGATTTTCTTCTCTGTCCGCGCTTATGAGAAGCCGCAGGCAGATGACATGGAGAGTGAGTGATTTGTTCTTTCTTGTTGTTGTTTGTTTGTTTTTTTAGAGACAGCCTCACTTTGTCACCCTCTTAATATGACTGCTCTTGGTGAGCAGCTGCTGGAAGGAACACAAGGCAGGGGAACAGTTAGGAGACAGGTGCAGGGGACCAGGCTGCCAAAGATGGGGGTGTGGATGGGCTGGTGTCCATGGAAATGCAGAGAGGTGAACATATTCAAGATATATTTACAGCATAGATAGAGAAGACAGCCTAACGTTAGGCACAAGCCCTACACTAACATTTAGAGTCCATATACCAGAGGAGGAACCAGAAAGAGAGGCTCACAAAATATCCAGACAAGGAGGAAGAAAGTTGGGAACATAAAGTTATGGAAGGCAGAAAGAATGGAGTAGATAATATGTAAAATGCTACTAGGATGCACAAGGGGGAAAAAACTCAAAAACAAATCAGAAAGGAGGAGTTCATTAAAATTGGCAAGATGATGGTCATTGGTGACTTTGGCCAGAAAACTTTTGATGGAAGAATGAGGAGAAATATGATTAGACTGGACTGAAAGAAGAATGGTGTGCAAAAAAGGGAGGTGGTTCATATAGAAACCCTTCCCAGAGTTTAGCTAGAGGGAGCATAGAGAAAGAACTGGAGGGATAAGTTAGGTAAGGCTCCCCCCGACTCCGCCAGGTGGGGTGTTTTGGAGAGTGTTTGAATGTTGTTGAGAATAACTCAGGGGATGGTGAGACTGAAGTTTCAGAAGAGAGGTCCCGAGAGAAGTCTGGAAGAGGTAGGAGATGGTGGGATGCAGAAGGGGCTGGAGACGCTGGCTCTCAGTGAGACAGTGATAGTTCTGCACAGTGAATGGAGGACAGCGGGCGGGCGTGAAAGGCAGTGCTGTCTGTCTGAGGCTGTGACGGCGACCCAGTTACACCTTGGTGGGTTCCTTTTCTGCAGTGGAGCTATCTGGATCTGGGAGGATGATGAGAATGTTGACGTTAAGGTGAGGGATGTGGAGGATGCACTGGGCAGGCACAGCTCCCCGGGCAGGAGCACAGAGGCGAGAGAACGCAGTGAGCGTGTAGCGTCTCACCCACTCACGTGCGCACGGGCAGGAGTGCTCATTACAAAGTTGTGGGCTCTCAGTTTGTGGGGGGTCTGGTGGTGAGAGGTTTCCAGTGTCGGACTGAGAAGTCCAGACTCATTCCACAGGTAGGAGAGAGCCGTGAAGGGTTGTAGGAGCTAGGGAGAGCTGAGAGGAAAATGATGTTTAAGGGGCCCGAGTCTTCCATCCACCATCAGTGTAGATTGGAGGGGGACAGAAGGGAAGGATTTGAGGGGCAAATAAACATCCTGCTCTCCTACAGTTTCATCTCTGTAGTAGAAAATTACTTAAGATTTATTTCGGTATCTGGTCCTAGCAGTAATCATTCGTGAAGTGTCCTCAATTTACAAATGGGGAAACTGAGGGATTAGCATAGAAAGGAAAATCCTAACCTGTGAGACTTTAGTTAGTCTGAGAAAACAGGCATCTACTCTGATGTTCCCATGCCCAGTGACGGGAATTTCTGAAGGGAAATAAGGTTCATAGCTCTTGACACCCAGACACTGTGTTCTTTACATATTTGGCATCTTTTGGTTAATACGTCATTGAGCCCTCGTTAGAGACAGTCTCCATGACCAATATACGTGGCAGAAAGACATTTTAATGAAATAGGTACTAAAAAAAAAATCCCTGAATTTTGTGTGTTGTGCTGATAAGACCAACAGGTGTATGTAAATTAGAAAACTATAAGAAGGTATTTATACTATGGGTTGCTTAACACCTCACACATTTTAACGGAGATGTTGGTGATTTATATGGATGAGTGGGATGGCAAAAAGGAAATTAATAAGACAAGTGTTGATTTGTAGTAGACATCTGAGATTTACAGTCAGGAGAAGTGCTCTGCAGACATGGTAAGAACCAGCTCAGTTCAGGAACTGGCCGTGAGTGTGGAATGTCAGGTGAGCAGAGAGGACAGGTGCACAGACTTTGGTGGATACCCCAGAGCCGCCACTTTCAGCTGTGTGATCTGGGATGTGAAATAGACTCTCCCTGGAATTCGTCTTTCTCATCTGTGTAGCGGGCATGATAATGTTTGTCTTCAGAGTTTCATGCAGGTTTGACCCAAGGGAGGCATTGCGCCCGGTATCGGGTGTGCAGGGGCTGGTACTCACAGCACACTGCAGACAGACCCGACCATTCCTTCCCCTCCTCCCAGGAATATGTGAATACGCCACGCACCGTCCTTGGTTCAGGAGATACAGAATTCATATGGGAAAACCCAAGCTTCCATTCTCAGGGAACTCACATTCTTTTGTTTTTGAGGCAAAGTCTCACTCTGTCACCCTGGGTAGAGTGCCATAGCATCATCATAGCTCACAGCAACCTCAAACTCTTGGGCTTTAGCAATCCTCTGCCTTCAGCCTCCTGAGTAGCGGGGACTACAGGGATGCACCACCACACCCCGGTAGTTTTTCTATTTTTAATAGAGACAGGGTCTTGCTCTTGCTCAGTCTGGAGATGGAACTCATTCTTACAGAGGGATAGATGTTGGGAAAGAAAGAAGTGTGATGTAGCTGGCACAGAGAAAGGAGTCTGGGAGGAGGTGAGGAGCCCTGGTGAGAAGGGAGAGGCCAGATCAGGTGGGGTCTGGGGTGAAGATGCCGAGTTTGACTCAGAGTGAAATGGGAAACCTAATGCGCTGAGGGGAGCAGTGACACGGTTGACTTAGGCTTACATTACAGGCTCACTGTGGCTGCCGTGTGGGAACAGACAGGAGGGAGACCAGGGCAGAGGCATGGATGTTCTTGCAAGAAAGAAATCCAGGTGGGAGGCAAAGAGGTCTTTGGGTTGTGGTAGGCACTGTGAGAACAGGTGAGGCGGTGGGTGTATTTTCAACAAGGAGCTGATGTGATAGGCTTTGCTGCCAGATTGAACTTAGATTGTGAGAGGAATAGGGGAGCCAGGCAAGATCCTTCTGAAAGGAGTTTTCATTTGCTGAAATTAGGGAGACTGTAACAGTAGCAGGTGGGACGAATAATCAAGATTTCTGCAGGACATACTGGCTTTGAGATTTTTGGGGGGGAGCCTCCAAACAGAACCAGACACTGAAAGATGGATGTGTGTCTGGATTTCAGGAGATGGGAGCAACCTGAGAGTATAAAGTAGAGGGAAATTTTCCCTGAGATAATTTGTAAAGCCACATGACTGAATGAGATGAGCTAGGGAGGTGGGAGGTGGGGGAAGAAGGGTGGAGGAAGAGAGAATGAGAGAGAGGGAGGGAGGTGTGAGGGTTGAGTCCAGCTACACCAATGCTTAGAGGTCTGGAAGATAAGAAGGAGCCTGCAGAGAAGGCTGTCCGCTGACGTGGGAAGGGAATGGAGAGCAGTGTTCTAGGACCAACATGAAGGGAGTGTCTTAAAAGCCGCACACGCTCAGTGACGTCCTGAGAAGCAACAGCTGGTTTTGGCAATGTTAAAATCACTGGTAACGCTGATAGGAACTGTTCTAGGGAGACTAGCAGGGAATAAAAGCGAATTAGGGTAAGTTCGACAGAGAATGAAACAGGAGATTCAGAGCCAGAAAACTCTTCTTCAAGGAGTTTTGCTGTTTAGCGGGAGCAAAGAAATGAAATAGGGAGGATCAAAAGAAATTATTTTTAAAGAGTGCAAATGTAGGGCGGCACCTGTGGTTCAGCGAGTAGGGCACTGGCCCCATATACCGAGGGTGGTGGGTTCAAACCCGTCCCCGGCCAAACTGCAAAACAAAAAAATGGCCGGACATGGTGGCCGGTGCCTGTAGTCCCAGCTACTGGGGAGGCTGAGGCAAGAGAATCGCCTCACAGCTCACAGCTGTGAGCTGTGTGACTCCACAGCACTCTACCGAGGGCGATAAAGTGAGACTCTGTCTCTACAAAAAAAAAAAAAAGAAGTCGTAGATGGATACAAAGAGAATGTATACAAAGGCACAAGCTAGCACAGTGTCTGGCACATGGGAAACGCTCAATAAACATTCAAGAAAGTAATAAAAGGACCCAAGGGCCAATTTAAAAAAAGTGCAAATGCAGTATGCATTTATGTTAATGGAAAAGAACCAATCGTAGGAGAAATTTGCTTAATTGAAAGGTAGAATACATGTTACAAGTTGTGAGAAGCATTTGGATTATGGATGATATATAGGGCTTTAAAATCCAGTGGTTGACTTTAGACTGTCTATGGTGGAAAACAAGAAACCTTTGGAGAGTTTTGAACAGAGCACCGCATTAAAGCTTACATACATGTATATATGCTTACAGTAAAATTTGCTGAATTGTGATTTAATGATGTTTGAGCATCATTATCTCGAATGCCTTTAAACATCGTGGAAAATTCTCTGCATCATAAATAGTGTTTTAGGTAGACTTGGATTGCGCTATATAACATTTACTTTCCGGATGTTAGCTTATTTAATCCTCCCATTCATTCCAGAAGGTAGTACTATAATTGACCACATTTTATGGGTTAGGAAACTGAGGCACAGAGATTTAGCAACTTTTGCTAGGTAACAGCTGTGAGTGGTCGAGCCAGGAATTGAAGTCAGACAATATGTTTCCAGAGTAAAGCATAGAGCATCTCGTTGTATTGCCTCTCTTAGTTTACTGTGTTCTAAATTTCTAATTACTTGTGCACCCATGTACGGTTTGTGGGAATTCATAAAAGGTCACTGTTTTCCTCACCTAAATATTCTGCCTGTCCATTTCTATTAATTCTATAAATTGTATTTCGTTTGCTGTAGCTCACGTATATCATAATGCATCTGTCATTGTATATAATTACACATCAGGTGCACACAGATTCCGTTCCATTCATACAGCTGACGCCCCTCCAAGTGGTGGTCAGATGCAGACCCAAGCAGTTGGAAAGGCTTCGACAATAGCTACTTCATTATTGCTTTATTGTCTCCTGACCACTACCACGTGAGTAATTACATTTAATTTTCACAACAACCCTGTGTATTAGTCAGAACAGATAGAAATACCATCATTTAAACAAATAAAGAATCAGAGATTGATGAAATTGGCACAGTGCTTAGCTCAGAGCAGACAATTAGTAAATAGTTGAACAAATGGATAAATGGTTTGTAGTCACAGCCACAGAATTTGGAAGAGCAGAACAGTAGTAGGAAGCTGAGACTCCTCACTGCTAAGCCAGGCTTTTTTTCTCATTATACTGCAGCTGGTTTGAATTTTTTATCCTTACTGTTAAAATACGACCTATTGACTCCCAGGTATTAGCAGTTACAATAGAGTGGTGAGATGGAATTCTTTACTGGCCGCCGCTCACATTCCGAGCTGTTTTCTGATTGGAGAGTTGGAGTGATGCCACAGGTAGGAGACATTTCTTTGGGTCAATATTCAATTAATGTCCCAGTAAATTGTTAACAGAGACTGAGTTGTAGGGAGTGCTGTTTTGGAGGTGAGATGGACAAAGAAAGATGATTCTCAATTACTGAATTCATTAAAATGCTGGGGGAGATTATTTACACGGTTAAGGGGCATTGGTTGTTCTGACTCGGGCAGGCTCCGTCTTGGGTAACTGGTGTCTTTTCCTCTGCACACCCCTCTTTCCATTTTTTTAAATTTTTCTTTTTTATTAAATCATAGCTGTGTGCAATCATGGGGTACAATGTGCTGGTTTCATATACAATCTGAAATATTTTCATCAAACTGGTTAACATAGCCTTCATGGCATTTTCTTAGTTACTGTGTTCAGACATTTATATTCTGCATTTAGTAAGTTTCACCTGTACCCTTGAGGACAATGTCCTTTTTGACATCCTATTTGGGGGCACTTTTATACTTCGCTTCAAATGATTCAATGCCTGCCAGATGCACCTTTGAACTATGTCAATTCTGGGGGTGGGTAAGGAAGTTCCAGCTCTGGCATCCACCCCCTGAAACAAGCTGTGAGCGGGCCCTGACTTCTCTGCTTTGAGAAGGAGGGCGGTGAACAGCCTTCCCAGTGAGGAAGGGGATGCGAGGGGGTAGGGTGGTGCTGAGGGGTTTGCTAAAGAGTTAGCGACTTGGGAGCACATCCTTTTGTATTTTGTCATACAGGAGTGATTTCACAGCTAAGTAACTGTTGGAATGTAGTGAGCATTTGTCAAAATGCTCTGTCGGGGAAAAGTGAAGGGGAAGGCCCAGCTTTTCACTGTATCTTTGGCTGGAGTCCTTTCTGGGGTAAGGAGGGTTAACAGCTCATTCTTATATGAGGTAGCTGTTGTCATTGTCCTCCTCCTCTGCGGATAACCGGGCCTCTCACACACCTGAATGAGCGAACATGTGAGACCCCATTTCAGGGTTCTCAGCTGCAGTGCAGAGCTGGTGAGCACAGCCATAGGCTCCACTTGCCGCTGGCTTTCTGGTGGGGAGCGTGAAGGCACAGTGATCCTTAAATTTATCATCTTGAGCATATGATCATATGGCACACTGTTAATTACCTCCCTCAAGTTTCTCTTCTGATCAAAGGTACTTATATCATGCTCTATGCAAGAGGCATCTGAGCAGCTGAAAATATCTTCATTTGGGGGAACAAAATTAATCCTACTTACAGGCACCCCTGCAGTCTTTCTGGGGTTGCTTCTTTTGAAATAAGGATGAAATTGTATTTCTGAGTGTCAAAAAAATGTGTATTTCACTTGTTTGACATCAATTAAAAACTCAGAATCCATACTAGGCAGCACTCAGCAGAGAGCCCACGCTTGCACAGGCAGCCTCCTGCCAAGGAGAGTTTGCAACGGTATTTTGAAAGACAGTTCAGTACAAGAGACACCACTCTGTTGTTGGGCCAAGTTATATCAGTAGAATACAACATATCTTAGCTGAAACCGTAGTTCTGGTAGGATTTATTTGTGGAATGATAATTTAATGATAGGTTCTTAGCTTTGATCAGAAGTCAAGGTAAGAAACAGCTATTTGAAGAATATTTCTTAAGCAAACTTGCAGCACACAAATGAGTGTTTTCAATAAACAGCAGTTGAATAAATGAATGAATTGAAGACACGGTGCACTTTGCTTCTTAAGGTCTTATGTAGGAAGTATTCTTTTTTTTTTTTTGAGACAGAGCCTCAAGCTGTTACCCTGGATAGAGTGCTGTGGCATCACAGCTCACAGCAACCTCCAATTCCTGGGGCTCAAGCAAGTCTCCTGCCTCCGCCTGCCAAGTAGCTGGGACTACAGGCACCTGCCACAACGTCCGGCCATTTTTGGGTTGTAGTTGTCATTGTTGTTTAATGGCCCGGGCTGGATTCGAAGCCACCATCTAAGGTGTACGTGGATGGCAACATAGCCTGATGAGCCACAGGCGCCGAGCCTGTAGGAAGTATTCTTTAAACCTCCTCCAATGGTTTGCTACCAGGGGAGTTCATCTTTCCATATGAATTCACATGCGTCTTTTGATTTCATCACTTCTTAAATGGTCTCTGATCCATTTTAATCTTCAGCTAAGTTGGTTTAAGAATCTTATTATTATTATTATTATTATTTTTTTGCCATTTTTTGCCAGGGCTGGGTTTGAACCTGCCACCTCTGGCATATGGGGCCAGCGCCTTACTCCTTTGAGCCACAGGCACTGCCCGAGAATCTTATTATTTTTGATTATTATTTTTAAAATTTCAAAATACTAATGTTTTCATTAAACAGATACCTTGCGTAATGTGTAAGTCAGGGATTTTGGTGAACCCTAGAGGTTGTAAACATTTTGGTAAACAGCTGTTTGAATAAATGGATGAGTTGAAGATACTGTGCGCTTTGCTTCTTAAGGTCTTCTGCAGGAAGAATTATTTGAAGCCCCCTCCAGAGGTTTATGTGCTCCTTTATCCCTGCATCCACACCAGCTTCTATTGTTTTTTGACTTTTTAGTAATGGCCATTCTAACAGGGGAAAGGTGGAATCTCATGGCAGTTTTCATTTGCATTTCCCTGATAATTAGTGATGTGGAGTATTTTTCATATGTTTCTTGACAATTTGTCTATCTTCTTTTGAAAACCTTCAGTTCATGTCTTTCTGTCCACTTTCTAATGAGGTTGTTTATCTTTTCAAAGAACTAACTTCTTTTCTCCATCCTTTGTGTTATTTATCTCCTTCCCATTTTGTTTAGTTCTGCTCCGAGCTTCGTTATTTCTGATCCTTTGCTGTCTTTGGGTTGGGTTTTCTCTTCTCCCAGGTGCCTGAGGTGTGACGTTAGGCTGTTCATTTGGGTTCTTCGCATCTGTCCCTTGCAGGAGTTTCCATCTGTGAACTTTCCCAGGAGTGCCACCATCCTGGATCTCATGGGCTGTGATAGCTGTGTCCCCTTCGTCGTTCAGCCTGAGGAATATCTTGATTTCTGTCTTAATATCATCACTGGTCCAGGGATTGTGCAGTAGTAGGTGGTTTAATTGCCATGATTTTGTGCAGATTTGAGTGCTTCCATTGGCATTGATTATGGTCTGAGAAGAGACATGGTCTGGTTTCAGTTTTTTTGCCTTTTCTGAGGCTGGTTTTGTGCCTGAAATTATGCCCAGTGTAGGAGCTCACCCCGCATGCTGATGAGCAGACGGCACCTGCACTCGTTCAGGGCAGGGTGTTCTGTCAAACTCCCTTAGGTGCATGTGTTCTGGAGTCCTGTCTCAATCGTGTTATGATTTTCGGCATCGAGGCCCCTATCCCCCTTTGCTGGGAACTCTCCTACTTAGTGAGGAGACAGAGAGGTCCCTGTTTGGGCCTCAGTGACCTGCTCAGTGACCTTCATTGGCATTGGGAAGCCAATGCAGTGTGAGCCTCTACTGCACCTGTTCTGAGCTCTGTCCCCTGCGATTGTCACAGTCTACACCTGTGCTGATGGTCTTGCGGGGAGTGGTGGGTTGTTCCTCAGGCTGTTGAAGCTCAGGTTGGGGGTGGGTAAGACCCTGTCCAGTGCAGGGATCACTCTGCCCAGGTCTCCCTGAGAGGTAACCATGGCAGCAGGTGAGACCAGGTGTCCAGGAGCTCAGACCAGGTCCAGGTGTTGTGGTAGCTCAAGAGTAATGGGTCCCCTGCGGAGTACTGGACCAGGGGGACGGTTCCTACCAGGTCACAATGGGGGCAGGGTTGCCAGGTGGTAGCACTGGAGCTTCAGGGGCTGGTTGTGGGCCCCAAGGGCAGCTGGTGCTGGTGGTGGCAGTGCTGGAGCCTGGGGGTGGAGCTGCAGGCCAAGAGCAGTGGGAAATCGGGGACCTGGGACTGCAGGGCCTGAGGACAGCTGTGGGTGCTGCATGGGTGGGACCACCGGTCGTTCAGGGCTGTGAGCAGGGCTCTGGGCAGCTGACAAGCTCCCTTGCTCCAGTCCTCAAGAGGCAGTGGCATCTCCAGGGTGTTCTGACTAAATTCCCCATGGTGGGAGGGGGGCTCACTTCCAGTCACAGGACACGCAGGGCTCAGCTCAGCCTGATGCTCAGCCCGGCTCCCTCCGTGGCCTGGCAGGTGATGGGGAGGCGGCTGGAGCAAAGGCCAGAGCCCCACGTAGACCTGGCACTGTGGACCCGAGAGGTTGCAATAGTGTCCGTCGCAGCAACCCCAGGAGGGAAGCTCACAGGACCCTGCTGAGCCTGTCCAGGCGGTGCCTTGATCAGTCCAGGGGGCCGAGCAAGGTGGGGCCTCCTCGCCGTCCAGCCTCAGGGTTCTCTCCTTCTGTCCTTCTCCCTTGTTGATGCCTCCCCCGGGAGCCTTCTGATCTTGCAAAGTGCATCAGTCACCTTCACCTTCGTTCTGAACGTCTCCCACCACTTACTGGTAATTCACGAGGCTCTATCCCAGAAGGCGCATCACCGGGCGGGCACCCCCCGCCGCTTCCTGTCCTCTTGAGAGCAGCAGGCATGGGATGCTGCTTCTAGGCCACCATCTGACCCCTCCCCTCCTGTGTATAAAGTATTCTGTAGATTCTAAATGTTTTATCATCTTAGCATGTACTTGGCCTGTTTCACCATCTACTGCTGTAAAGTTTTTGAGTCCTGTTCAAGATTGAAGACAGTACATATTATACATGACAAGGAAACCAACAGTGAAGTAGTATTTTCTAAACAGCTTCTTCATGAGAAAGGGACCCTGTCACTGAGACCTGTGGAGCAGGGAGCTGAGTTCAGCCTTGAGCCGTGGTGACATCCCCGTGACACCCCCTTGATGTGTGCTCTGCCAGAGCAGCCCCCTCCGGACCGCAATCCACCGTATCCAACAGAAGCCCCCATTTGTCTTCCGTGGAAGAACATTGATTGAACACGGATTCATTGTTTTGATAATTTATAGTATTTATTTTATGATTTAAGCCTTTGGGAAATTTATTGATTTTAATGTGCCTCAACAAACATTTGCTGAAAGCCTCAATTTAGGAACAACAGATTTTTCTCTTGAGCTTTTGAGTACACACTGTCTGGGAGGCATCCGTTCGTTCCTTCCACAAAAGAGACTCTCTGTAAGATGTCACATTATTATTTTATTTACCAATTCTGCTAATTGGCTTTAGGTGGAGAAGCAGCCTGAATAATTTAAGGACTGTTAGATGAGCCTGTTGGGCTCTCGTGCGCTCGGAGGTGAACCCTTGTTCGGGCAGAGTGCAGACTTCCTCGGGCTCTTGGCAGTTCAGCAGCTGGAGGGGGTAAGAATTCCTGGTAGTTCTGAGCAGAGGCGAACTTCATTTTGAACAAGGCCAAAAGCACCTGTGCATGGTACTACAGGCCCGGGAGAGGTGTGTCCCCACGTTTACCCAGAGACCAGTTCACCGGAACCATTCATTCTGGTCCATTCTGGACCTCAGTGGATCACTGGCTTGAACAGAGACATCTGGGTGCTGCACCCATTCTAACGGAAACTGGCTATACTTTTGCTCACCGCTTATTGCCTTTTAAAAATTCAGCTACTTGTAAAGAGGATGCCCCAAGGAAGCATGTCATGACCCGTGAGTTACGGAGCCCACTGCCCTGACAAGAAGCTTAAGACCTCATTGCAAGCTTGTTTTCTTGACTTTTGAAAAGAAAACAAACAAACAAACACAATTTCTCTCCCCACTTGTGAAATGGGGTGCTTAACATTATAGCAAAATTTTGATTTTAATAACTATTTGTATTGGGAGAGGGAATTCAGCTACACTTTTGTGTTCTATTTTAAATAATTTCCCGAGGATGTGGGCCAGCTGATGCGCGTTTTCTTGATGGAGAGAATCACCAGCAGATGGTGACTTTAGTGCTGGAGCCTGCAAGCCTCTGACCGGGACCGTCCCCTTTTTTTCTCCCTATTTCTGGTTCTGTCATGTCCTGTTTATGTAATGTCTTACAGTTATGTAATTATTAAAAATCTGACTTACTGTAGTATGCATATAAAGCAAAGTGTGTATACATACTTTTTAAAAGTAGCATCTAGTGCTTCTTATTTTTATCTGATGCAATTAACTCTGTTTGGAAGGCAGGATGAGTGTTACTGCTCAGGAAGCTAAGTTTCTTTTTTTTTAAAACAGAGTATCACAGCCAGAAAGTGAAGGTCATTTCTTAGATGATTGGACTAGATTTTATCACTCTTTTTACTTAGAAAATATACTGAACGTGACACAAAAGATGCCCCCTGGGGTCACTTAGCATGTGTTGTGTCCTTGGGGTCAGCAGAGGAAGTCATCGGGCACCGTGGACCAAGTGGTGTTGGGGTGACGGGTGTGCGCTGTGGTGGGTGAGGAGGCTGATGACAGCACAGGAAGGTCCAGCCTGTGTCCCCAGTGCCCGCCGCATTCAGAAATGACCCATAACCCGGAAACGCGCAGACCTGGGTTTCATATATAACTATGACAATCAGAAAACAATTAGATATATAATAACACCACTGCTTTATCTTCAAAAGAAAAAGAAAACAGTCCTATTTGGGAGTTCTGAAAACCATAATTCAGCAGGAGTAAGTACAGGTGGGTCTTTTGCCCTCCTTCCAAAGCGGGAACAACCGAGAAGAAGAAAACACGCTCTCAGAAAGTTAGACAAACCCGAAAAACTCGGAAGGCGAAGGAGCTGGTAACTTATCTTCTTTTCATGAACTTTTATGCTTTCAGATCAGCGTGTCACTGCTGTGTTCCAAACGGGGAGATGTGGGACTCACAAGTAAACACGAGAAACCAGGGACTTGCCTTCTGCTCCTCACAGACCATTCCAGTTAGGTCTTTAAAAATGACTTCCTAATAACTCCATGCATGCCTAGAACAACATATTCCATCAGAACAGACGAGGTGTGATAAACCAGTAGTGTTTTTCTCCTCTCAGAAGTTGAAGAGGTACAGAAGACGCTGCTTGACCTTTATGGGTCCCAGGAGCTGGCTATAAACAGGACACAATAAACCTCCCGTCAAAATTATTTTCAGAGAATTCCTATGTTCCTTTCTTTGCCCATATTTAGGCTGTATTATGTAACTCAAAAAAGTCCGTTGTCTCCCCCAATCTTGGGGTATGGGTCCCTGGGGTCTCACCACAGGAGCTGGTCTCTTTGACTGGATTTCTCCTGGGAAACCAGGCTTCTGGAGAGTAAATTGCACCATCAGCCGGACTTCACATTCAGAACTTTCCCCTCCCCCCGCTCTCTCAATTACATCGGAGAATGGTGTTTAAATTTTAGTTCCTTTCACTTTAGGAGTTTAGTCTAGGGGAGTCTGTCATACAATGTAACCGAGGACGTTGATTCCTTTTCCAATGCTGCGGACAGAAGCTTTGTTTCCTACCCTGCTGGCTGACACTCACACCACGTGCTAATCGGTGGACACTGCTTTCATTATGTTGCAAAATAAGCATCACAACTTAATGAGGTCAAGTTATGTAGCCACTGAAACTTTTCCAATTGTCACTTCCCGGATCCTCTATTACTTTACAGATGTGGGTCCGTCTGTGTGTAAATTTATGCATGTAGATTAAATTAGTACTGTGATAACTTACTTAAAGATTTAAATACTGTCCCATGTACAAATAAATAACTGAAAATGCTCTTTGGAATAATGCAATTCCGTGAAGAATCCTCCTGGCTGCTCTGCTTTTGCGGTCTCTAATCCGAACGAGTCTCTAAAAAACCCACAGAGGCTTTAAGGATACCTGATGGGAAAAGGCACCTGGCATCGCCTTTTCAGCCCTGTCTTTTCATGCTTGCTGCCGCTAACTAACCCAGCCCCATCTTTTGGGCTCGGTTCAGCACGGCAGAGCAGAAAGCGCACGTGAGTCACAAGACCTGCGTTGTACCGAAATTCTAGGCCTCCTTGTCCTCCCCCCGAGCATGAGCTGCACGAAGGCAGGGGCTGGCTTCCTGTTTGTTATTGTGTCTTCAGTCTATCACGGTCTGAATAGTTTGTTCCACAAATATTTGCACGCCTTCTTTGTTCCACATACTGTTCTGGGTTCTGGGGGTAGAGTAATGAGCGAGTCAATGACATTCTGGCTCTCGTGGTGTTTGCACTGCCGCATGAAGACGTGTGCGGGAGTGAGAGCGAGTCAAAGGACGACTAAGGGGAGCAGAGTTCAAGGACAGAGCCTGGCAGGCAAAGATGTGTGAGTGTGTGACAGAGTGTGTGAGCGATGAGTGTGTGTGAGAGAGTGTGCATGAGTGAAAGAGTGTGTGTTTGAGAGAGTGTGTATGTATATGATTGTGTGTGTGAGTCTGTGTGAGTGTGTATGATAGAGTGAGTGTGAGTGTGTATGATAAGGTGAGTGTGTGTGATAGAGTGTGTGAGAGTGTGTATGACAGAGTGTGTATGATAGTGTGTGTGAGTGTGTAAGAATGTGCATGACAGAGTGTGTGAGTGTGTATGATAGAGTGTGTTTATGTGAGAGTGTGTATGATAGTGTGTGTAAGAGTGTGTATGACAGTGTGTGTATGATAGAGTGAGTGTGTGAGAGTGTATGATAGAGTGTGTGAGTGTGTGAGAGAGTGTGTAAGAGTGTGTATGACAGTGTGTGAGTGTGTGTGTATGATTGAGTGTGTGTGGGAGTGTATGATAGTGTGAGTGTGTGTGTGAGTGTGTAAGAGTGTGTATGACAGAGTGTGTGTGAGAGTGTAGGAGGCACAGTGCTACATGGGGTTGGAGGTAGGGGAGCCTCCTGCTGAACCCACGCGGGCGAGGCCAGGAATGAGGTGAGCGGCTGAGGAATGTGGATATTCAGAGACAGGGAGCTCAGGGCTGAGGGAACAGCCAGACACTCTGGGAGTCTGGTGTGTGTGGTCACAGGACAGGGGTAATAATAGTAAGTTCAAACGGAAATGAGTAAACTCGAGCTCTGGGGTTCAGTGTTAGGACTTGGGTGGCAGCTTTACCCAACGGTGGCTAACTGCTGGTTTGCATTCTCTGGCAGGATATGGCCCTGACTTCTCTGATGTTTAAAGTGAAGGGGCCTCAGCCGATTCATAATCTGGGGGACCTAGGACCTAGCTTGCTATCCCTTTCTGGTTTTTTTTCATTGTTTGATGATAATAGCAGAAAGTTACTCAGTCTGAGAGTCAGTGGTGATCTGAATGGCAGTTTCTGCTGATTTTTTGCCTCACAGGTATCATTTTGGACCCTTTGGGTAAACACGGGAGAGTGGGTTTATGAGAGACGTAGGTTATTGTAAAGGAGAATAGGACGGCCCCTAGAAAATGTATCCTATGCTAGGATTGTGTAGCTTGTTAACCTCCTGATGGCCTTTCCATTTGAAGCCATAGCATAATTTTACCTTACATGCCACTCCAATTACGTACCAATTGTTGGCCTTGTGCTTTCTGAAATAAGACTTAAAAAACAAAACACAAAAAACCCAAACCCCTCAGAAGAAAAAAGCTATATTTGAATAGAATGTGGATCCACGGGGGTGGGAAGGGGTCTGAAGAGCTCTTAAATATATACAAACCACCTGGAACAGAGTTTTATTTTTCTAAATGCCTTTTGGTCTCCCACTTGCTGCTGGGAATATAGTCATTCTTAAAGGCAACCTGCTAGCGCTGAGAGAGATTAATAGCACACCTAGGGGCAGGTGCTGGTGTACGGTAGAGAAATTCCCACAAAGGAAAGGACTGCCGTGAGGATTTTCTTTCTCTTTCATCCCTCTGATTGGGTGTTGGTGGGAGTGGTACTTGAGAAGGCGAGAATAATATCCCTAACCAGGGCACAGAGGAGTACAATGCGGAACACTCATACAGACAGCAAACCAGCTGTAAGGAGAGCAATGTGGGTAGGGGCTGGGAGCCTGGATAGGTGTTAAGGACCAGGTGTGAGTTAAAAAAAATGTAAGAGATAGTCTAATACTACTTGTATACATTAAACACATTTGTTTAATTTGTTTAAACACTTACTATTTTTTATAAAGATTTGGGCAATATTTAAAAACATAAAGCAAAGAATTTAGAAAAAGGGCCCTACGGGACAAGGGAGGGTTAGGAATAAATTGGAAATTAAAAGAAGAGAGAGACTTTCAGAGATGACACGTGCTACTGGGGATTACGACGCAATCACCTCTTTTGAACTTGAATTCAAAAGATAAAGGGCATGCACGTGTCTGTTGTTTGGAAATCAAATCGTGTTTTCTGGTTTTTTTATATTGTGATTCTAGGCATATATTCCTATGGGGGAAAGAATATCTGGAACAATTCTAAAAAATTTGTGAGCACAAAATACACTTTAAAGATGATTTATGGAAAAGAAAAATCATTTCATAAATAAGCATTTGCAATCCTGCTTCTGTGGCGCTGCATTTAAAATATACTTACATATGAGCCAGGGTTAATAGGGCTTACCTAAGAATATGGGGGGTGGAAGGCACAACACTGTTAGTTTTCTTTTTTCTTTATTTCTATGATGTTTTGTTTGTGGAGGCTCCTTTTCCAGTCTTGTTTGTTGTATCTCCATCTTTCATTAACTACTTTTTTTGTTTTTTTCTAAGTGACTTTACTGTGAGAGGCAGCTGCTGTGGGGGAGGGGGAGGCCCTGATAATGACAATTTTTTTTTAATAATTTTATTGAATCATAATTCTGTACATTGGTGCAATCATAGGGCACGATTCATATACATTCAGAAATGTTTTGATCGTATTGTTACAGATAGCCTTCATGGCATTTTCTTGATCACTATATAAAGACTTTGATACTCTACATTTAATAAGTTTCACCAGTACCCTGCTAAGATGCACCGTAGGTGTGATCCCACTAA
>CAUYON010098748.1:0-19294 GCA_963573935.1 Arctocebus calabarensis | reverse complement strand
CAAAACTTACTAAATGCAGAATACAAATGTCTTCATACAATAACTAAGAAAATGATATGATGGCTATGTCAAACAGTTAGATGAAAATATTTCAGATTGTATATGAAACCAGCACACTGTACCCTTTGATTACACTAATGTACTCAGCTATGATTCAACAATAAAAAAAAATAATAAAATTAAATTAAATACCAACATCCTACTTTCAAGACTTGGAAAAAAGATTCTGCGCTTTGCATGGAACCAGAAAAAAACCCACATAGGTAAGGCAGTTCTTAGTAATAAAAACAACCGGGGGTATCACAATACCAGATTTTAGGCCATAGTGGTCAAGACAGCATGGTACTGGCTCAAAAATAGAGACATAGATACTTGGAATCATATAGAAAACCTGGAAATTAAACCAACAACTTACAGCCACCTAATCCTCAATAAACCAGATAAAAGCATTCACTAGGGGAAAAACTCCTTATTCAATAAATGGTCCTGGGAGAATTGGATATCCACATGCAAAAGACTGAAACTGGACCAGCACCTCCATTCACAAAAATTGATTCAAGATGGTTAAATGACTTAAATTTAATGCATGAAATGATAAAAATCCTCAAAGAAAGAATTGGAAAAACACTGGAAGATATTGGCCCGGGGAAAAACTTTATGAGGAGCACTGCCACGGCAATAGCAACAACACCAATAATAAACAAATGGGACTTAATTAAACTGAAAAGGTTTTGTACAGCCAAGGAGACAACAGCCAAAGCAAATAGACAACCTACCCAATGGGAAAGGATATTTACATATTTTGAATCAGACCAAAGTTTAATAACCAGTGTAATCTATAAGAAAAAAACCAATAACCAGTTTAATCTACAAGAAAAAATCCTATACATCAATGGGGAAGAGAGATGAATAGAATTTTCTCTAAAGATGACAGATGAATGTCCAGTAAACACATGAAAAAATGCTCGTCATCCCTAATTATTAGAGAAATGCAAATTAAAACCACCCTAAGATAGTAGCTAACTCCAGCAAGAATGGTCTATATCACAAAATCTCAAAATTGCAAATGCTGGCACAGATATGGAAAGAAAGAAACACTTTTACACTGCTGGTGGGACTGCAAACTGATACAAACTTTTTGGAAGGAAGTATGGAGAAACCTCAGAGAACTCAACCTAGACCTCCCATTTGATCCTGCAATCCCAATACTGGGCTTCTATCTAGAAGAAAAAAAAAAACCCTTTTATTATAGAGACACTTGTACGGCTGTTTATTGCAGCCCAATTTCCAACTGCTAAAATGTGGAAACAGCCCAAATGTCCTTCAATCCAGGAATGAATTAGTAAGCTATGGTATATGTATACCATGGAATATTATTAACCCATCAAAAAAATGGAGATTTTGCAGCATTTGTGCTAACTTAGATGGAAGTAGAACACATTATTCTTAGTGAAACATCACAGGAATGGAGAAGCATGAATCCTATGCATTCAACTTTGATATGAGGATAATTAATGACAATTAATGACACAGTGGGGCATGGGGGAAGGGGAGAGCAGACAGAGAGAAAGGAGGGAGGGGGTGAGGGAAAGAAAACAAAAAACACAAGAAAATAGTGACTATTTCTCACATAAATTGGATTCAATTTTGACCAAAGTACATTACTTAAACATTAATTTTTAATTAAACTTGTTCATATGGTGTTTAGAATATTGCATCCTCATTTATATATTGGATTCAATTTTGACCAAAGTACATTACTTAAACATTAATTTTTAATTAAACTTGTTCATATGTTGTTTGGAATATTGCATCCTTATTTATAAGTGAAATATGTTTGTAATTTTCTCTTATAACAATATATTTTCTCTAATTTTATTTATTTATTTATTTATTTGGAGAGACAGTCTCACTTTATCACCCTTGATGGAGTGCCGTTGCGTCACATAGCTCACAGTAACCTCCACCTCCTGGGCTTAGGCGATTATCTTACCTCAGCCTCCCGAGTAGCTTGTACTACAGGCCCCGCCACAATGCCCGGCTGTATTTTCTCTCATTTTAGTATCAGGTGTATCCAGATTAAGTAGAATGATTTTGAAATATTTCTTCTTTTTCTTTGTCTATAAGATTTGGCATGATCTGTTATTTGAAATTATCTTTTACTTTTATGTATATAATGTTAGTTGTCTATTTTTTTAGATTTTGGAAAAAAATAATAAGTTAATTGATGACTCCATACTGAGCCTCAGAGTTAAAGCATTCTATAATAGACATACTCTTATTTGACAATGTGAATGTTACTTTCTTTGCATTATTATTATTAATATTGCTTAATATTTCAATGCAGTAATCGTCTGATTTCTTTTCTGAATGTATTTATCTTCATTCATTCTTTATGAGGTTTTGTTTCCAGTCCTTATCTGAAACATCGTTATTGTTATTAAATTTTAAGCCTTTTTAATTCTGTGAAGGCAAAAGGTGGAAACCTAATAAAGACATGTATATGTAAAAATAAAGAAAAAAGAAGTGTCCCTTAGACACTATTAAATGTACTCTTTTTAAAAAGCTAAAAAAAAATACACTATATCATATTTCATCTGGGAAGTAAGAATTATGTCCCTTCAAAAGCAAAGAAAATAATGAACTCTTTGAAGAGATGCCTCGTTAAAAGATTCTAATTAGATGATAAGCATAAAAATGTCATATAGGTAAGCATTGCTACAATAACAAAACAAATAAAGTTAATTGATATTATTGATAAATAGTTCATCATGTTGACCTCAAAGGTCAGGTTAATCTGTATTTTAATCATCTATTTTCATTAAAATAAAAGCACAAATAAGAGTTTGGCACTTTGGCATATTTATTTATACAAAATAGTAAGAGTATCGTGATTTTTGGATGCTTCAGTTAAAGGTAGGGGTTTTCACAGCTTTCAAAGGTATTAGACACCAAATTTTAATCTAACCTTAATGTCTATGTGAACCTTGCATGACTTATTATATAGGCATTTTTATGATGATTGCTTTTATGGCCAAAGGTGTTTGTCGAAGAAGCCTTCGATTTTCATAGACCCAGATGTACTTTCATTCTTTGATAATAAAACAAAATATTATTTAGACAAATGTTAAACTATAATACAAGACTCAATGCCTCAGCAGAATATAGATTTTTTTTTCTTCCCCCCAAAATTGATGTCTGGCTTTAGCTTCCACATACAAAGACTTTGGAAGTTATCACTCCCATCTTATAACAAATAAAAGCCTGAACAAACTGAAAATCAAAAATTTTAATTGGACGTATCAGACAATTGAGGTTATAGGGTAATCCCAACCCACAGTGTACAGATACAGCCAAGCACAAGGAAGCACAGACTGGGCCTACTGACCCCAATCAGAAGCCGTTAAACTGGTTGAAACACTTCAATGGTCACTTTGACAAATTGCTAAAGTCAGGTGCAGACTTACATGAGAATGAGAAACTCCTGGAGTCTCCAGTCTTAGGGAGCTCCCATATTTTTATAGTTTTAAACTCCAGAAACCCCACCAAAGTTTGTAGGCAATGGAGGGAGTAAATTAAGGAAACATAAAAGCAAGCTGGGTTAACATTTTAAGTCTCAGATTCAGCCTGATACCAATGAAAACTCAGATAACTAAACCAGCATTTCAAAGTTTGTTCCCCCTTAAAGCAGGGAATTGGGTTGATTTTTGTATACCACTGAAATGTGGGGCAGTCTGTATACCATGCTGTTTTAGATAAAGCCGACTAAAATATTGCTTCAACATTGGTAGCACGAGGTATAAATTCTGTCCCATGGTGACCAAACAAAAGCAAAAGCTCATGTTGATTTACAATATCTGAATCTCCTACTAACAAATTTTAGTGTTCTGACAATCTCTCCTAGACTGGTTTTGACCTTTGTTGAGAAATTAAAGAAGAAGTACAGTAATTTGGATTGGCATAGAGGATTTTATTTCTCTGCCCCAAATTGTAAATTCTGCTACTTCTATTATCTCCTTTCTTTTGCTTCCATTTATCTTTTATGGGACAGAGACTTCAGCTGGTACAGCTCTCTACTCAGTGACAGAGTTCTGGGCTTGTAGCCATTTGGTGATTGCAGTTCTCAGCCCGAGAATACTTTCTTAAAGATGTTAGAAAATGCTGCTTTGTGTGAGGTTTAATATATCTCTTTATTTAGCACTTCATTGAAGCCTAAATACAGTTGCCTCAAACCCTAATATTCTGAATTTTTCTGAGTGCCTTTGCTCAATATAGGATTATATTATATGATCCAACAAACCTGAGTTTGTGATATTTTTCGCATACTACCAATAACCATTGTATATCCATCCATGATTCCATCAAAGAGACCATTTGCTATAGCTATTAAATATGTTTATAGTCTGTTATTTGCACGTCAAGATTTTTGAGGCATATGCAAAATTTTGTGCACTCTGACAATTCAAGAAATAAAAGCTAGTGACATGAAGTAGGATCGCAGGAGTGTTGGCAGTGCTGAGAAGTGTGATTCTGAATTTATTTTGAATGTGATGTACAAAGGTATGCTGAAGGATCAATGGTAAAGCATGAGGTAAGTAACTGAGCATGGTGTGTGTTTTATTTCCACCCTTGCCAACTAGAAAAAGGCAGGTTCCATATATTGAGATGGGAAAGATTACAGGAGGAACAGGTATGGTAGAGAAAAAAAATAGCTCTAGATATGTTATGTTAGACTGATTTCATGTAGTTCCAAGTGGGGATGGTGAATACACAGCCGGATCCGAGTTCCTGGTGAAAACAAACATTTTGAAATAACATGCTTTGAGATGACATTCAACATCACAGAACTAAATGTCATCCTGTTTGCCATCATTTTAGAGTTTAAGACATTTTTTCCTTGATCAAAATTTACACTTATCATCTTCAAGCACACCAATTATATGGCGTGTCAATGGCCACAAAATGGAGTCAGTTTTAACAAAAATAGGCATTCTCCTGTTTAAGATATGGCCCCAGTGAAAGTTACTCTAAGTTCCTCAACAAGGGAAAGTTAGTATTCTCAGAAAATTTCTGTAAAAAGTATCTGGTGAATTAATAAATTCTCTTCCATGTAAAAGAAGATTAGTGCCCATGAAACGACAGGTCTATCATAATGGATGGATCTAAAATCTCTTTAATACATAATATATACTTATGTATTGCATCATACAAAATATCATATAAACATAACGTACACAAAATATAAAATACATAAACTAAACTTCAAGAAAACATTGATTTGGCCTTAAAATGCCTTTATGCTGTCTTGTTAAATTCTAAACACAGTTACTATTTTGAGAGTAGACAATATATCAATAATTTATGCTGTTACCTTAACATAACTTTCACCTATATTTTAATGATGTCTCTTATTTTATATTATACCAAAAAGCAAAAATCAATGTAAAAATCTAATCATAACATTATAACTCAGAATTATGATTCTAACTGAGCTCAGGTGCTTAACAAATCAATATTAAAGTCAATTCAGGATGACAATATTCCCTTGGTAGTAAATATCTGAAAAACATTCCCCCAGGGTTCTATAAGCTGTTGATCATGACACACTGAAACAATCTTAAGATCAAAAATGTTGCAAATGGAGAGATTAATTGTTCCTTTTTTTGTAGTACTTCTCAATATCTTTAATAAGGTAATGTTCTTTGTGAACCTGAAAAGTTTTGGGGACTTATTTCAATGCTAGTTTTGGTACAGATTTGGGGGAAAAGACACATCTGTAATTGATTGTGTGTATTTTATAAGGATATTACCAAAGCAAAGTTTTAAATCCCAATGAATCAGAAATTGTTTTTATTATATTTCTATTTATCATGTTAATCAATGAACCATACAATTACTCAATGGCAATAATTAAAAAGTAAACACATAGATAAATAAGTATGTAAACATAGACATAGTTATAGATGATATAGTACAGATAAAGAGATATACTAATTATGTTAATACAATGGAGTGTATGTTAACAGATGAAAAAGGACCGTACATAAATACAACTTTATTCTGTGTATTTGTATTGTAAAAATGATGTATAACTTGATCTATCGTACACATGAACCACTATATAAATTGGGTTATAACTATCAAATCATACCATTGGAAAAGTTCACCTGTTATATTCTCATCTGCTTATAATGCAGAAATGATCTTTATAATATCCCTAACATACGATTATTTATTCTTTATTATAAAAATATGTTACATTGAGCATACATTAATATTTGTAAATGCACTTTTTAGTAAAAATATCTGGGCTTAAATTTCATGTACACAGACACGATGAACCATGGTAAATTACACACAAACTTTAGGGACATCCTACATAACAGTCGGTTTCTAAAGAAATATAAAATGTAAGTAATAGTATATAAGTCATAAGTTACTTTTAAAGAACAAATGCCAAATGGCAGGTTTAAAATTTTACAAAGGTCTGTCATATATTCAATGTTATTATGAAGCTATTAGCATTTCCATACCATGTTAAAAATGTATATAGATTTTCCATAGTCTTCCCAAATCTCAAAATTACATTAGAAAAACAATTTATAATGAATAAGACAACTAAATATAGCTAACATTATTTATTTATAGTTTTATACCATATTCTAAAGGATTTATGAATATTAACTTATTTAATAATTATATGATATACATACTATTGTAACTCCATTTACTGATGAGAAAAGTGACAAAACGATATTACCAAACTCCAAAAGCTATTACATGGCAGAGTTGAGAATTGAACCAGAAGCAATTAGGCTCCAAGATATCTACTTTTTACTCTTTTTTTTTTTTTAATAATTTTATTGAATCATAATTATGTACATTGGTGCAATCACAGGGCACGATTCATGTACATTCAGAAATATTTTGATCATACTGTTACAGACATCCTTCATGACATTTCCTACTCTTATCACTGTTGCCTCTCTAGGTAAAGACAGATAACAGATAGAGCAAAAGGATAGATAAATAGATTTTTTAAACTTAGCTCAAAAGGTTGGGTGTGGAAGCTTACACCTATTATCCTAGCACTCAAGGAGGCAGAGGAGGGAAGATTGAGAGAATTGCTTGAGCTCAGGAGTTCAAGATTAGCCTGAACAAGAGTCAGACCCCATCTCTACTAAAAAGTCAAAAGTAGAAAAATTAGACACACATTGTGGCTGTCACTTGTCGTCCAGCTACTGAAGAGGCTGTGGCAGAAGGATTGTTGAACTCAGGAGTCTGAAGTTGCTGTGATCAGGGCTGATGCCATAGCACTCTAGCCTGAACAACAGAGTGAGAGACAGATGGAAAGGAAAGGCAAGGCAAGGCAAGGCAAGGCAAGGCAAGGCAAGGAAAGGCAAGGAAAAGGAAAAGGAAAAGGAAAAGGAAAGGAAAGGAAAAGGAAAGGAAAGGAGAGGAAGAAAGAAAGAAAAGAAAGAAGGGAGGGAGGGAAGGAGGAAAGAAAGAGACAGAGAGAGAGAGAGAGAAAGAAAGAAAGAAGGAAGAAAGGAAAAGAAGGAGAGAGGGAAAAAGAAACAAAGAGAGAGAGAGAGAAAAGTTAAAGGAAATAGATAACAGAGAGAGATGCTTGCTCAAGGAACATAAGCATGAAACTAGTCCAATATAGGATGATAACAAACAGAGACTTTACCAACAGAAGGGGAAATGGATAAATAAGGGATGTGGAGTGAAGAGATAGTCTGAGGAAAGATTTATAATTAGTAATCAGAATTTTACAGATTTCTTGGCTTTTGGACTCTATCTGCCATATGTCTCTTCAATGGAGCACTAGTTTAACATAAGTACTAATAAATATTTTAATCATGCAATATCTTCCCTTAGTTCTAATTCTGTTATTTCACTTATTCATTATTTTAATAATTTAATGCCTATTAATTCAGGTTTTATATGTGCTTGAGAAATAATAAAGAATAATGAGAATAATGAAAAATGAAGACCTAGGCAGACAAGTTGATTCTTTAAAGTACAGTGCTGTTCATGTAATGATTGTAAAAACTCTGTCCCTTCACTCTTAAACCCACTTAGCAAACATCAAATAAGGACTTAGGCATTCACTTACAGAAGAAGGACACATTTGTGATCAGATTTCCGAATCTAAGGTAGGTGGTGAGCAAGACCATGGGAGAAAGTGCCAGGAATCAGTCCTTCCACGTATAAATCCTTTCAACCATCCCTCACTTCCAGAAAGGTCCCTGGAACTCCAGAAAGCTCAAAAGATATTAAATCTTACTCAGATTCCCTTCAGAAATAGTAGATTATGACATAATATAGCATTTTCATCTTTTTCAGAAGCCTGTTAATAATACTAATTCCCATCAAGAGAAGAGTGAGTGGGGACAAGAGAAGAGATGTGAAATATGTCCTACATATCAACTCACTTATGATGCCAAATATTTATGCAAAAAATTTTCAATACACACACACCCCCTCTCACCTTTTAACTGCATCTTCAGTTAAAAGACTACTCAATTCTACATCATTTCTCAAAGATTTGCTAAATATTAGGAATGAATTTTTTTAAACCTGCAAATATTTTAGTGCAGAAAAAGAGTATAATTTTGATATGGGTAAAGATAAACTGTTTTCCTGATTAATGCAGACATAAGTAAAACAGAAATAAGAAATAACAGTGATTGGCATGCATCTCTCTGGAGTTTCACTCTACTGGCAGGAAAAAAAAAAAAATAGGATTGATCACAAACCTGGACCTAAGAGAACTGGAAATTGGAGAAAAGGAAATGAATAGTTATGATGTCCATTTCATGTCTGGCACAAGGGAAAAAACAAATTATCTCCAGCATAATTGACACTAAGCAGAATAAAACCATGGAGTGAAGCTTTTCATCTTTCAGCAGTGTGGTGTGAGTTTTGCCAAAATCAAAGCGCCAATGTTGACAGCAGCAGCATGAGAGATAGTGGCCAGAACACACCTATGATCGTCTCTTATATAAATCTCTAGGGCTGGTACTGTGGAAGCATCTGCTAAGTATTTATTAAAGTGTTCTAGTCAGAGGCACTTTAATGGCATTTTAATAGTACTCACATAGGTAAGAAACAAAGCCTGCAATATTTACCCAGTACAATTTATAAATACATTTTTTACAATCCCAGGAAGTTGAGAAGCTTGGCATTTAGCAACCACCATTTGAGAATAAACATTTAATCACAAATACTTTCAATCATTAAAAATGTGTACAATTTCATAAATTTAGAGTGCTTATCTAAACCATTTGAACATTTTACAAGGGAGTGTGGGTTTCCTAAATATAAAAAGCCTTCACCACACTTCTTTGTCTTCTGTTATGATGGCAACTGGAGATATTTTACATGATAAGAACATTCATTTTATCTGTATGAAATCCACAAAACCATCCCTGTCTGAGTTTATAACATGTTTTGCATTCCTTGTAATTAATAGAAACTTAAATATCATAACGTATGCTTGTATTTGGCAGTGAATAGGACTTGTGTAGAAAAACTTGAAAGTTCTGCAGGCTCATTATCTCTCAGAATCAGGTAGATCATAAATGCTGGTTTTAGAGTAGGTCTGGCAAATCTTAGTATAATTACTGTTGTAGAAATGTCTTAAATATGAGACATTTGTTTTTAATAGGTATCACTATAAAATACAACAAAATATATAACAGCATAAGATCTTAAAATGATGATTTTTATTTATGTATGAAATATCCATTCATTCACCTGTGCATTCAAGTTTACATGGATGCATTTAACATAATTACTGAGCAGATCCTGTAATACATATTTTACTGTGCCCTAGATCTTAAAAAAAAAAAAAGGTAAATAGTAGGCAGTAATTGATCTCCCAAACTCAGTGTAGATAATGAAGAATATAACATTCTTGTGAAAATCCTGTGGGGTATCATTTCATAGTAGCCCATCATCATTAGAGCAAGAAAAATTTGTGTTGAAATTCCTACTTAGCCACCTACTTATTATGCACCTCTAGGTCAGTTATGGGAACTGTCTAAACTTTTTTACTAAATGAGTTTTCCCTTCCTTAAAATAGTTATAATAATATCACTTAACACATAGGGTGTAAGGATTAGATTAAATGACATGAGTAATTACAAAAAATACTAGTCTAATGCCTATGTATGCTTAATAATTCATAAAAGTTAAAAATCTAGAAATACAGCAATTCAAATATAATGATTACTCTGATCATTTATACCACCATTGCCTTGAAATAAAAGTATAGACCATTTATTAACTTTCCATAACACAAAAGTAAAAGATCGATAAGCACCCAAAACTAAAAATACAGTATCAGCTAATTGGAAAAGTAACACATTTCATATGTGAAACATGAGACAATATGAAAGAGGAAGCCTGTTCTTATCTAAGATAGTACAAAGTATCTTTGGATGATATGGTTCATTAGTGCTTATGGTTTTGGAATCTTTTCACATCACACTCCTCTTTAGATTCTCAGATTTTATAGTGATATTCAAAACTTAGGTGGTCTCATCACAATGATATCTCAGTTGCTTCAACTAAACAGAAATTTATTTCTTTCTTAATTAAAGTCTACCAGTAAATGGTCCAAATATACTAGAGTGCCATTGTCATCCTCAACATGTGATATCCATGCCAGGGTCCAAGTAAGCTACTTCTTTTATTATCGTCTGTTAAACAGGGAAAAGAAAAAAGGAAGGCAGAACATGCTTATTTCTTTTAAAGAAAAGATCTACTAAAGGGTCAAAGCATTTCTATTTTTTCCGCTGATGAGAACTTAGTCAAATATCTCTACCTAGATGCACGGGAGGCTGGGAAATGTACTGTTTAGTTTGTTACTATGGAAAGATAGAAGAGTAGATATGGCTGGACAACATGCAAGCTGTCATAAAGCTTTTATGAGTCTGAGAAATGACGCTAACAAAATAAAGACTGAGAAATTTATCATGGATATAGCAAGATGAGAAATATGAAAAATGCTTATTCCAAAGAAAGAACTGACAATCACGTGTTTGTTGTATTCCAGCTAGAGTGAATCGAAAGTTGTCTAAAGTTTCTTTTAACTGTAAAGAATGGCAGAAATATATGATTTCGGACTGACTATGACACTTATGGGCAAAAGCAAGTGAGTTCAAAGATTTTGAATAAGAATCTGTGTTTGTAATTATTTTTCTTGAATTTTTGTTTTAAATAATATTTCCTAAAGCTTAAGATTCTAGGATTTGAATCCTAGAATCATCATCCTATCTTGATGGTATATACCATATAATGATGCATTAAATCTTAAACTTAATTTATTTTTAAGTGAATCCTTTATTTATACCCAGTACAGTAAAAATAATTTAAATTTAGTTATTTAAAGTACTTTTGGAAAATTGAGTCCAACAATCTTAATTTTTTGAAGTAATATGATCCACAATTTTAGAAATATTAAATATAGTACAATAATCTCTAAAACAGTGGTTCTCAACCTTCCTAATGCTATGACCCTTTAATACAGTTCCTCGTGTTGTGGCGACCCCCAACCACTAAATTATTTTTGTTGCTACTTCATAACTGTAATTTTGCTACTGTTAAGAATCATAATGTAAATATCTGATGTGCAAGAGACCTCCAAAGGGGTCATGATCCACGGGTTGAGAACTGCTGCTCTAAAATATTGATAAAATTTAAAATAACCTAAAATGTTTGTTTTCTTTTATTTTAAGATAATTTACATTTTTAGTTTATATGTAATACGCATTTAATTCTATGACATATATATATATATTTATATGTATATGTATATGAAGAGAGAAGGAGAAAGTGAGAGGGAGACAGTGTGACCCTGAACATTTTATTTCATCTCAATTTCACCATCCATAGTTTGTTTGTGTTTTCAATTTATCAAACCAATGAATCAGAATAAGTTGATTACCCAGTGTATTTGTGTTTTGTTCAAATAATCTAGGGCATCGTCAAAGAAACCTGAAACCTTAGTATGAATGGGTCTCAAATATTTAATGAAACATATTTACAATAAATACTTATTTGTTATTAATCTAAATTTCAGATTTAACTTGATGCCTATAGTTTAGGGGTAGCACTATGCTAGCAGATGTAAGAAATTATTTAGCATGTAAGGTGACATTTTATGCACCTTTCAGTGTACAGAATAAAATCAAAACACATGTCCTACACAAACATGAGTCTTAATCAAATTCTGAGAAATATATACTTGGAAGTTCAGCTATCTAATACCTTAAAGTTTTGGATACAACTTACTATGAGCCAAAACATGTGGAAACCTCACTGAAGAGCACTCATTATTTTTTTAAATTTTTAAATATTATGAGTACTAATAGTCATGTATCTTTACAGACTACATGTGATGCTTTCATATAGGCATAAAATGTAAATTAACCAAATCAAATTAGTTGAGGTATTTATCACCTTAGGCATTTATTATTTGTGTTACAACAGTCCAACTTTACTTTTTTAGTTTTTTTACAGTTTATTCTAACTTATTTATGATTATAGTCACTGTTATGCTATCAAACATTGTTTTTTCTATCTACCTAAAGATTCAGCACAATCATCATCAACTACCATGGCATTCTTCATGGACATAGATAAATTAATCATAAAATTTACTTGGAACCAAAAAGTACCCAGAATAGTCAAAGCCATCCTAAGGAAAAAGAACAAAACTACAAGAATCACAATACCTGACTTTAAATCATACTAAGGAGTTGTACTAACCAAAACAGCATGGTACTGGCGTATGAACATACAGACCAGTGGAACAGAATAGAGACCTCAGAAATGTATTGAGACATTTATTGTGAACTAGTCTTCAGCAAAGGTGCCAACAACATACAGTGGGGAAAGAATAGTGTCTTCAATAAATAGTGCTGTGAAAACTGGATATCCATTTGCAGAAGATTGAAACCAGACCCTTATCTCTCTCCCAAATACAAAAACTCAATTTAATGGATTAGGGACTAAAATCTAAGATTTGAAACTATGACACTACTTAAAGAAAACATTAGGAAAATGCTTCAAAACATTGGCTTGGACAAGAATTTCTTGGTTAATACCCCCAAAGCACAGGTGACAAAGAAAAATTGGAGAAATGGAATAACATCCAACACAAAGCTTCTTCACTGCAAAGGAAATAAGCAACGAAAAGAAGAGTCAACCCACAGAATGGGAAAATATATTTGCACAGTACCCATCTGGCAAAGGACTGATAACTAAGATAAAGACATAAGGAGTGCCAACAACACAATAGGAAAGAAAAATCAAATAATCTAAGTTAAACTGGCAAAGGATCTGAATAAAAACTTCTCAAAAAAAAAAGACATAGAAGTGGTCTAAAGGTATTGAAAATGCTCCACATCATTAGTAATTGAAGAAATATAAATCAAAACTACAATGAGATATCATCTCACCATAGTTAAAATGACTTTTGTCAAAAAGGTAGGCAATAATGAATGCTGGCAAAGCTGTGGAGAAGAGGAACCCTCCTACTCTACGGTGGGAATTTAAATTACTGAAACCACTTCAGACAACAATATGGAGGTTCCTCAAAAAACTAAAACTAGAACTGCCCCAACAATCCCACTGAGTATATATCCAAAGGAAAAAAAATCACTGTATTGAAAAGACACGTGCACTCCCAAGTTTATTACAGCAATATTCACCATAGCTAAGATTTAGAATCGACCTACGTATCTCTCAGTGGATGAAAGGATCATGAAGTTGTTGTACACACACACAAAGGAATATAATATACCCACAAAAAGAATGAAAACTTATCATTTGCACAAACATGGATGAATCTGGAAAACATCACTTTAAATGAAATTAGTACCAGAAAGACAAGTCTCACAAGTTCTCTCATATGTAAAAGCTAAACATTAAAAAACAGTTGGTCTGAAGGAGACAGAGTAGAATGATGGCGACCAGAGGTTGAGATGGTTGGAAGGAGGAGGGGATAAAATGAGGATGATTAATGACTCTTTATATGCTTTCCAAAGGCTAAGGACAATTACAATGAAAGAAAATATTCCTCCTAGATAGGGACACTACTCTAGTAGCCTGTAGGACTATTGCTCGATTTCCAGATTTTCCTGTATATCCATCTTGAGAGTCAGGCTTGGAATTAGGGAGAATGAACGCGCCATCTCCCCTGGTAACCACAGTGCTGCTCAGCTCTGCCGCTTTCCTCCACAGAGAGAGGCAGGGAGTCAAGGTTCCATGGTGAGGAAAGTTCCCGAGTTAGAGAAGGCCTTGCTTCCTTGACTAGCAAAACAAATTCAGGAACAAGATGAACAGAATCCAAACATATGTTCTTGAAATTTTGATATGATTTTTTCTGTTTATAATTATTTTGTGGGATTTTTTTTTTCCTGCCAGAATCATATGTATAGAAAGGACGAGAGCAGAATTATGTGCTATTTCAGAGAAAGCAGTCAAGCAATGGTGGAAACTACCGTGGTATTAGAAAAGGTGATAGATTAGGGTAATTGTCAAAAGGCAGAAGAAGTTGTTATGTATTTAGCCTTCAATTATGTTTACCACTAGAGCTTGTATTAAAGTAAAAATGGAAAAATATCACAAAATGCAAATATTTGTTGCCCTAATTTATGAAAGATCATCAGTGTTGTCAAGATAAGCATAAGTGAGTATAAATTATTTAATCAATATTTGTTGAGAAATAGGGAGGATGAAAGGAACATAATTGTGTTTTGTTTAATGTACTCTGCAAGGTAAAACATAGTCCTAAGTTTTACTACTTGTAACACAAAGGAGTATTTATAACGTATTTTCTTCCAGTTATTTCTCTGTCAGTCTCCAAATCATTAACACTAGTTAGTAACATTTGATTTAGAAATAAAAGCCTTATTTCCTAATATAAATGTATATTTCAATATTTATACATTTTTTTAAATGGACAGGGATTCCTTATTGTACAAAGTAGAACAGTGTAAGCTGAACAATACAAAGTGACCTTACTAAGACTTGGAAACATTACAGTTGTTATGTGCCCCTTAACACTGCTTGCTAAGTGGCGTTCAGGGGCTCATGCTTATAATCCCAGCACTATGAGAGGCTGAGGTTGGAGGATTGGTTGAGAAAAGGAGGTTGAGACAGCCGGGATAACACAGTGAAACTCCGTCTCTACAAAAAAATAAGAAAAAAAATGGCCAGGTGCACCAGCAGTAGACCCAACTACTCAGGAATCTACAGTGGGAGGGTCTATTGGACGCAGTAATTCCAGCCTACACTGAGCTATGGCGACCTCACTGCACTCCAGCTTGGGATACAGACACAGTCTCTGTCTCTAAGGAAAAAAAAAAGTCTATCAAAATAGTAAAATCTTTCTTTGCCTCAGCTATAAATATATAAGGAAATGAGAAATAGCAAAGCTATTATTTATTTGGTAGACTACAATTCAAAATAGTGAAAGAAACATTATGAATTAATCTTTCATTTTTTGTAAAACACGTCAAGAATAGTGTAAACAGTGCTTGCTGCTTCCTCTTAGTATAACTAACAATGTGATATGAGTATTTGTCTATATTTTGGAAAATTATTATATTCCTTTCCAAGTTGTTAATAGCTTCCGACATTTTATCCTTTTCACTTTTCATGTCATGAAATTGCATCAAAGTTCCTTTAATGTGAAGTATTTTGCCAACTTCCCTTCCTCTGAGACGTTTACACTGTAACCACATTTCTCACTTAGAGTGATAGGTTTGTCTTCTTCACTCAGCTCCTCGAGAGTCCCTTTATTTATTTCTTTCAGAACTCTTTTTACATAAGCTTCTATTTCCAGTATTATTGCTTTTTGCTACTTTGCCGTACTTTCATCTTTGTTGGCCAATTTCCTCTTTTGATTCTCTATCTTTGTAAAACGTCCCCCAAGTTTATCAGGAGAAACAAGGAGGAAACACAATGTGAGCCCTCTTTACTGCGTGAGGACTGAATAATGAATGTACAATGACAAATCACTAACAGACCTCGAATGAAGCAAAGATATTTGTCCCTGATCATAATGTGCAACTGTTATTTACATAGTGATTTGTGGACCAAAGAGATAGCAATGAAGTTTGCACTGAATGTGATTACTTACACTTTGTTGAGTGTGGCAGAAGAAGTTTAAACTTTGTTTTTGGAGGGCTGGGGTTATTAACTCTTGGTAAATAAATTTTATTTCTATAGAATTATGCAAAGATTTCCTTGTACACTGTAATAAAAATTGGACTTAGTTTGCAATCAGACTAGCCATATAGAAGTGTTCTCTTCTCTCCACACTGCTGGTGGGATTGCAAACTAATACAGCCTTTTTGGAAAGAAGTATGGAGAATTCTCAAGGAACTAAAAGGTGACCTACCATTTGATCCTACAATACCATTACTAGGTATCTACCCAGATGAACAAAAATCATTTTACAACAAAGACACTTTTACCAAAATGTTTATTGCAGCCTAATTCATACTTGCCAAGTCATGGAAGCAGCCCATGTAGCCTAAGAATGGATGAAAGTTCTTCAGTAAAAATAAAAGTTTTAAAGGAAAGAGATAAAAAGACTTTTTCCCAAAAATGTATGGAGCCTTTAACTGTCTTTCTCTATAAAAACAAACAATTTTTTTTTCCTTATCTTATAGCAGTTACTAACACTTTGTGGTTGTTTCGTAAGAAAAGCACGCCTTAAAAATCTTCATCTCCATAGCTGGGATCTAATGCTAAATTCTTTTATCTGACATTCCCAGAGTTCAAAGATTGTAGTAAATGTCAGTAATCAAATCTACAAAGGACGTCTCTGAGGATGGGATTATGAGGCAAACACATCCTGAAGTCAACAGTTAACTGCAAATTGTATCTTTCTATCCAGCAGGAGAACATCAAGGAGATTAGAATCAAGAAAAAAAAAACTCACACTGCAGACACACTTCATTTTATGGCACTCCCCTGTATTGTGTGTTGCAGACATTGCATTTTTTTTTACAAGTTGAAGATTTGTGGCAACTCTAAATTGAACAAATTTATTGGCACCATATTTCCAACAGTGTGTGCTCATTTTGTGTGTCTGTGTTACATGTTGGTAATTCTCACGATATTTCAAACTTTATTATCTTTTTTATAACCACTAATCTTTTATAGTGGTTTATGATTAGTGATCTTTAATGTTAGTATTGTAATTGTTTGCACCCATTAGAAAAGGAGAACTAATTGATAAATACTGTGCATATTCTGGCTGCTCCACCAACCAGCTATTCCTCTCTCTCTCTCTTTTTCATTCTCTCTGTCTCCCCACAGGTTCCCTTCTTCCCTGAGACACAACGCTATTGAAATCAGGCCAATGAGTAATTCTGCAATGGCTTTGAATTCTTCAAGTGAAAGGAGGAGTCACACATCTCTCACTTTAAACCAAATGCTGGAAATGACTAAGCTTATGGAAGAAGGCACATCAAAAGCTAAGATAGGCATCTTGTGAAAATCACTAACTTGTGAATGCAAAGAAAAAAGTTATTGAGTGACATTGAACACACCATGATAGGAGAGTGAAATAGCCTTATTGGTGATGTGCAGAATGTGTTAGTAAACTGGAAAGAAAACCAAACCAGCTTAAACATGTCTCTTAAGCCACAGCCTGATTCAGAGTCAGACCCTAACTTTCTTCAGTTCAGAAGAAGAAGTAACTGCAGATGTGGTGGAAATCAGAAGATAACTAGCTTTAGAAGTAGAGCCTAAAAATGTAACTTAATTGCTCCAATCTCATGATAAAAATTTAAAAGATGAGCAATCGCTTCCTATGGATGAGCATTGAAAGTGGTTTCCTGAGATAGAAACTACTCCTGGTGAAAAAAATCTATAAACATCATTGAAGTGACAACAAAGGATTTAGAATATTGCATAAACTTAGTTGAAAAAAGAAGGAGCAGAGTTTGAGAGGATTGATTGCAATTTTATAAATATTTCTACTATGGGTAAAATGTTATCAGACAGCACTGCATGCTGCAGAGAAATCGTTCTTGAAAAAGAAGAGTGAATTGATGCAGCAAACATTATTTCATAAAGTTTAAAACATTACTATTTTTGGTTTTTTTTTTAATTGCAAAAACCACCCTAACATTCCACAACTACCCGCCCTGAATCATCAGGAGCCATCAACATTGAGGCAAAACCCTTCATTAGTGAAAAGATCAAGCCTCACTGCAGAATCAGATTAATATTAGCATTTTTTTTTTAGCAGCAAAGCACATCTAATTAAGGAATATATCTTGGGGTTTTAGAAATAATGCTACTGGATACTTAATAGACTACTTTATAATGTAAACATAACTTTTATGTCCACTGTGAAATGAAAGAATTTGTGTAACTTACATTACTGTGATGTTCACTTTATTATGGTCTGGAATCAAACCTATAATATCTCCAAAGTATTCCTGTAATTGATGTTTACTAATAAAAGTCAGCTGCAAGGAGTTCTTAGACTTGTATAAAATACCCAGAATGCCCAACCCTGTGTGTTTTAATCCTCAACCAGAAGCCCAAGGAGACATTGCCTCAGTACAGGGAACAGGCATCCACAGACTATTACAGTGTGAAGTGTTGAACAATGGCAAAAACAAAGATTAGGATCTGTCAAGTTCAGAGATCTCTGCATTCCTGGTTAAGCAAATTCCAAAGTGTTAACCTCTTCCCTTTTGGTCCAATTTGCATTAAAGATGAGTATTTGACACCATGTGATGCTTAAGCAGTTCATCTTTGAGCATTTGAGCACGATTCCAAGGCAAGATAGTGGGGCACAGGTGGTGCCATAGACCAGAGATAGTTAGGGGGGATAGAGGACCAATTGACTGGGAGGGTACTTGGAACGCATTCTCAGAATTTTGAATATTCTTCCCCTTTCCTTATTTGTACTTGTATTCAATTCAAGTCACTTATCAGATGTTCCTTTCATTAGGGACTTTCAACTTTTTTGGTAAGATAAGCTTTGTTTTTTTTTGTGTGTGTTTTTTTTATAATTTTATTGAATCATAATTCTGTACATTGGTGCAATCATAGGGCACGATTCATATACATTCAGAAATGTTTTGATTGTACTGTTACAGATAGTCTTCATGGCATTTTCTTGATCACTATATAAAGACATTGATACTCTACATTTAATAAGTTTCACCAGTACCCTGCTAAGATGCACCATAGGTGTGATCCCACTAATTGCCCTCCCTCCACCCTCCCTTCCCCTCCCTTTCCC
>CAUYON010098745.1:0-15625 GCA_963573935.1 Arctocebus calabarensis | reverse complement strand
ATATATCTTGCTGATATTGTCTGGGCAAGAGGTGATCTTCAGGGGTATGATATGTTAATCGCAATGTTGATACAGCTGAACAAAATGGAGACCGGAGGCCTGTAATGATTTCTCAAACCCTGCAGGGTGGAGAGGTTAAATCCTCCTCAGCCTGTTTAGAAGGCACTTTAAATCGCAAACTTGGGCTAAGCAGAAGCTTTCCCAGGAAAGCGCTTGTGGCTGGGATCACTCCTTAAGTGGCTATTCACTAACCCAGTGTGCGGAAACTGGTCACACCCAATGCCCCGAGGGCTAAGGCTGCAAGGCGTCTCAGTCCCCGCCTTTAGGCTGCTCAGTCACTAGATTAATCGCTCCAGCCCGATGGTTGTTCTGCGACCCTGAGGGTGGAGCTTGCCGGGGCAGTTCTACAATGGCTCCACACAGCCCACAACCAAACACTGGTAGCTCTTTCTGGCTCTGTGGCTCAGTCTGGAGCCCCAGACAACACTCAAATACCTCCGCACTCTTGCCCCAGTTCTCTCAAGGCAGTTCAACTGAGTGCCAAGTCCAAAAGGACCCCAAACAGCTCACAGGTAAGGCCTTTCCAGTTTGCAATCTCACTGCTGCTGTAGTCACAGCTGCCGGCAGGATTAGACCAAACGAACCCACGCACCCACTTGCCAGATCTCCACTGCTTTTGCCTTCCTCGGGGGGGTCCAGAAGTCTCACGCTGTCTCCCTGTGTCCCCAAAGGGATGTTTCTGGGCAGATCTCGCCAGCCAGAGATGCCTGAAGTCTTCTCTCCCCAGTCTCATAGAGCCCAGTTGCAAGGAAGCTGTTACTCGGCCACCATCTTGGCTCCTCCCCCCTCCACTATATTCTTTTAAAGCTATATTTTCCCTTTTAGGATGCTTTATCTGTATCTCATACATTTTCTTTTGTTGTGTTTTTGCTATCATTTAGTTAAAAATATTTTCTATTTGGATTGCAATTTCTTTTTTTGATCCATAGGTCATTCAATTTCAAAATACTTGGGGCTTTTCTAGGCATCTCATTGTTATTGTTATTGTTTTTGTTTGCTTTTTGAGACAGAGTCTAACTATGTCACCCTCAGTAGAGTGCCGTGACGGCACAGCTCACCGCAACCTCAAACTCTTGGGCTTAAGGGATTCTCTTTCCTCAGCTTCCCAAGTAGCTGGGACTACAGGCACCTGCCACAACCCCAGGCTATTTTTTGTTGTTGTCATTGTTGTTTTTAGCAGGCCCAAGCTGGGTTCAAACCTGCCAGCCTTGGTGTATGTGACCGGTGCCCTAACTGCTAAGCTATGGGCACCGAACCTCTCATTGTTATTGTTAAGTCATTTAATTTCATAACTCATTTCAATTTAGTTAGGAAAGTACTCTATGAGATTTTGATCTTTTTGAAAACTATTGATACTTATTTTAAGGTCTAGTATGATCTATCTTGAAGGACATTTCATATACACTTAAAAAAAATTGTACTCTGGGCTTGGCGTCTATGGCTCAACAGGCTAAGGCGCCAGCCACATACACCTGAGCTGGCGGGTTCAAATCCAGCCCAGGCCCGCCAAACAACAATGATGGCTGCAACCAAAAAATGACCGGGTGTTGTGGTGGGCACCTGTGGTCCCAGCTACTTGGGAGGCGGAGGCAGGAGACTCGCTTGAGCCCAGGAATTGGAGTTTGCTGTGAGCTGTGATGCCACGGCACTCTATCCAGGGTGAGAGCTTGAGGCTCTGTCTCAAAAAAAAAAAAAAAATTGTACTCTGCAGATGTTGGGTGTACTACCCTATAACTATCAATTAGTTAATTGTCTTCCATCAAACTGCTCCCTGGTGCCAAAAAGGGATAGACTGCTGCTATCGTCTATAGTCCCTAACCCCCAGGCCACAGACTGGCACTGGTCTGTGGCCCATTAGGAATTACACAGGAGGAAGTGAGTGGTGCTCAAGTGAGTGAAGCCTCATCTGTATGGACAGCCACTCCCCATTGTTTGTATCACCCCCTGAGCTCCACCTCATGTTAGATTTCTCTCTCCCCAAATCACCACCCCCCCACAGCTGTAGAAAGAGTGTCTTCCATAAAAATTCCTGGTGCAAAAACTGTTGGGGACTTGCTAAAATTGTCATATCTTCTATTTCATTATTGATTTTCCATAGCTCTATCAGCGATTTAAAAAATGTATCTTAAAATGTCCAAATGTGATTGTTGATTTATCTGTTATTCCTTTTAGTTCTATCAGTTTTTTGCTTCACGAATTTTGAAGCTTTTTAAAAAGTATATGTATATTTATAATTTTCACATATTTCTGCTCGACTGATTCTTTTATCATTACAAAATGTACACTTTCTCTTTTGTAGTATTTCTTATTTGAAATATAAATTTGTTTAAAATTAATACAGCCACTTCATCTTTCTTATGCTCACTGTTTACATGACACATCTTTTCTGAATCATTTTACCTTCAAACTATCTATGTCACTGTATGTAGAATGCAACTCTTACAAACAACATTTTGTATTTTTGCATTTTTATCTAGTTTGAGCTGAGTTTTGTATTTTTATCTAGTTTGACAATGTCTTAAAAAAATTCAGATTAATTATGAGGGTACAAATGATTAGGTTATGATGTTTGTATTTAAGTAAGGTCCCTGTTGTAGTTGTGCCCCCTGCCCTGGAGGTGTGCCATATTCCCTTATATTGTGCCTATTACGTAAACGCACACCAATGTCCCTCCCTCCTTCTTTCTCTTCCCCTATCTCTTCCCTTCCCCCGAACTTGAATTAGATTGAGTTTTTCTCTTATGTGGGCATGTATTAGTTCATCTACTGGCTTTGTATTAGTATTGAATACATTGGATACTTGCTTTTCCATTCTTGTGATACTTTACTAAAGAGAATGTTCTCCAACTCTATCCAGGTTGATACAAAAGATGTAAAGTCTCCTTCTTTTAATGGCTGAATAGTATTCCTTGGTATACAAATACCACATTTATTAATCCATTCATGAGTTGATGGGCACTTGGGTTGATCCACATCTTGGAGATTGTAAATTGAGCTATGATAAATAATCTAGTGCAAATGTCCTTATGATAAAATGATTTTTTTCTTCTGGGTAGATACTTAGTAATGGTATTAAATGGAAGGTCGATTTTGAGTTCCTTGAGAATTCTCACACTTTTTTCCCAGAGACTATATTAGTTTGCAATCCCATCAACAGTGTAAAAGTGTTCCCTTTTCTCTATGACCACGCCAGCATCTGTAGCTTTGGGACTTTGTGATATGGGCTATTCTCGCTGGGGTTAAATGATATATCAAGGTGGTTTTGATTTGGATTTCTCTGATGCTTAGGGACAATAAGAATGTTTTAATGTGTTTCTTGGCCATTGGTCTGTTTTCTTCAGAGAAGGTTCTGTTCATGTCTCTTGCCCAGTGATGAATGAGATTGTTAAACTTTTTTGTTGATTAATTTGAGTTCTCTGTAGATTCTAGTTATCAACCCTTTGTCAGGTTCATAACATGCAAATATCTTTTCCCATTCTGAATTGAAGATTGTCTATTTGCTTTAATTGTTGTGTCCTTTGCTATGCAGAAGCTTTTTAGCTTATGTAAGTCTCGTTGTTGCGATTGCCAATGGAGTCTTCTTCATAAAATTTTTCCCCAGGTCTATATCATGAGTTTTCCCCATACTTTCTTCTAGATTTTTTATCATTTTGTGTCTAAGACTTAAATCTTTTATCCATCATGAGTCAATTTTTGTAAGTGGTGAGAGGTGTGGGTCCAGGTTAAGTCTTTTACGTGTGGTTATCTTGTTCTCCCAGCACCACTTATTGTATAGGGAATCTTGTCCCCGTATATGCTTTTGTTTGGTTTATTGACTATCAATATGTTTATTGACTTGAAACCAATAAAAGGTTGGTTTTATCTCTCAATTTTCTATTTTGTTCCATATGTCTATGGGTCTATTTTTGTGGCAATACCATGCTGTTCTGATCACTGTGAACCTGTAATATGACCTGAAGCAATCTCTGCCTTTTCATTTTAGTGTGCGCTCCATTTATTTTTAACTCAATTACCAATTTATTAGGATTTAGGTCTACCATTTTGGTATTTGTGTTCCATATATGTCCTTCTTTTTTTGGTTATTCTTTTGTCTTCTTCTGTCTTCATCTGAATTAAGCACATGTTTGGTTGTTTTATGATTTCCTCCATCAGCTTTATAGCTATCTCTTAGCATTATTTTTAATTGTTGTTTTAGAGATTAAAATAAGTATCTTTAATTTATCGCAATCTAACCACTGAGCTATGGGCACCAAGCTTCCTTTTTATTTGTTTACTCATAATACCACATTTCATTTAATCTTTTAAAATACCAGATTCTCTTTTATTTCTCTTAAATACTTATAATAACTGCTTTGAAATATTTGCTAATCCAACATCTTTCCATTTACTGTCACATTTTCCTATTTATTTGCATGTCTAGCTTTTTTTGTTGAAACATAGACACAATGGACAAACTATTGTAGTGACTCTAGATTCTGTTATGTTCTTCTAAGGATCATTCATTTTTGTTGTTGTTGTTCTAGTACAATATTGTACTAGAACAATGGGTCACCACAACATGAGGAACTATATTAAAGGGTCAAGGCATTAGGAAGGTTGAAAACCACTGTTCTAGTAGATAGTTAATTTGCCAGGACTTAATCTTGGTATGTATGTATGTATTTATTTATAGAGCTAGGGTCTCATTCTGTTCCCCAAGCTGGAGCACAACTCGTAGGTCATTGCAACATCAAATTCCTGGGCTCAACTGATCCTCTTGCCTCAGCCTCCAGGCAGCTCAGACCATAGGCATGTGTCACAATGCTCAGCTAGTAAAAAAAATTTTTTTTTTTTTTTGTAGAGATCAGATCTTGCTATATTGCTCAGCATAGTCTGGAACACCTGGCCTCAAGTAATCCTCCTGGCTTGGCTTCCCAAATTTACAGGATCACAGGTATGAGCCACTGTCCCTGGTATCAATCTTTAAACAATATCAACACTATCTTTTCTATGTTCAGTTTTTTCATCTTCCAGCTGCTGTACTTTTAGGTTGACTCCCTGGGGTCTCTCCTGCAAGAGCACAGTCTGATAGTCAGCCAAAGATTTGGGAAGAGTTTCTATTCACATTTTGGCATTTGCCCTTTCTGTGACTTCCTTGTTTCCACAGTTTCTCCCTTAAATTCCTGCTGCTCTGCCAATATTGAGCTCTGACCTCTAACAGCTCAAGCCAGTAAGCGTTCACATTTCTGCTCCTTTGAGCTCTGTATATTGGGGAATGCCCTTAGTCAAAAACATAGTGAACCTACAAATCTCTTCCAGTGAACTTCTATTTTCCAGGGGTAGACTCTTTGATTTTTGCCTCTTTTCCACTGGGTTCCTGAGTTCCCCCGGACGTGTGAAGGTTAACCAGACATTTGGGCAGAGTTTACATTCAGCATTTTGAGCCTTCTTCCTTCTGTGGCTTTCTTGTTTTTGGCTGGGCCTGGGTTTGAACCCGCCACCTCTGGTTTATGAGGCCAGAGCTCCACTCCTTTGAGCCACAGGCGCCGCCCCTGTGGCTCTCTTGATTCCAGGAACATCCCCCTAAATTTCCAGCTATTCAGCTAGCTCTGGACTTTCTCCTCTACCTTATCTACCATATAAAAATGAGGTTTCTACCATAGTATTTGTGAGGATTAAAGGTCACCCTCAGTAACATCAAGAAAAAAAGCCACAAATTTGTAATTCTTTTCCATTGCAATGTCCATCTTCTGACAAAAGTCTCCATTGGTTTCTTTTGTTTTTTTTTTTTGTTTGTTTGTTTTGGAGACAGAGTCTTACTTTGTTGCCCTGCCCTAGGTAGAGTGCCACAGTGTCATAGCTGCCAGCACCCTTACACTCATGGGCTAAAGCAATTCCCTTGCTTCAGCCTCCCAAGTAGCTAGGACTACAGGTGCCCACCACAATGCCTGGATACATTGGTTTCTTTTGATTGCTTTGGAGTGCCTTCAAATATTTTTTTTTAATAAATTTTGTCTTACAATTATTATTTTTGAGAGTTTTTTGCCTGACTAATTCTGCTGTGACAATAAACCAGAAATCTAAATGGTATCGTTTTTAAAATTTCATTTTCTAAATGTTTGCGGCTTTTATATAGGAATAAGAGTGACATTTTTATACTAATCTAGTTAGTGCTGCTAACTTCACTTACTAAATCTAATATTTTGTGGGCTATTTTGGATTTTTTACATATGCTATTATGTTCTCTGAGAAAAATGACAGTTTCATTTATTTTTTTTCTAATTCTTATATGTTTTATTTATTTATTTTTTCTTTATCACATTGGCTAGGATCCTCAGAATTATGTTTATGTAAGTGGTGGCCTTGAGAATCCTTGTCTTTTCTAAGTCAGTGAGATAGCTTAGGGTGATGGTTACATCTAGGTTTTTAAAATAGGTACTCTTCGTAAGAGTATGGAAGTTTATTTCTATTTTGTGTTTGTTTAGAATACTTTTTTAATTAGGAAAGGACATTGAGTTTTATCAAATAGTTCTTCTCTATCTGTTGAGGTGATAATTTTTTCCACTTCAAAAAATTATCTTAATAGGGATTGCATTAAAATTGTATATTGCTTTGGGTAATATGGACATTTTAATAATGTTGATTCTTCCCAGCCATGAGCATGGTATGTTTTCCATTTGTTAACATCTTCAGCTATTTCTTTTCTTAGAGTTTCACAGTTCTCTTTATAGAGATCTTTCACGTCCTTTGTTAGGTAAACTCCCAAATATTTCATCTTTGGCACTACTGTGAACAGAATAGTCCTTGACTGTTTTTTCAGCATGACTATTGTTGATATATATAAAGGCTACAGATTTATGAGTGTTGATTTTGTAACCTGAGATGCTGCTGTATTCCTTGATTCCTTCTAAGAGTTTTTGTAGTAGAATCCCTGGTGTTTTCCAGATACACAATCATATCATCTGTGAAGAGTGAAAGCTTGATCTCTTCTGACCCTATGTGGATACCCTTGATTGCCTTTTCTTGCCTAATTGTGATGGCTAAGAATTCCATTACAATGTTAAAAAGCAGTGGAGACAATGGGCAACCTTGCCTGTTCCTGATCTGAGTGGCAATGATTTCAACTTAACTCCATTCAATACGATATTGGCTGTGGGTCTGCTGTAGATTGGCCTTTATCAGTTTAAGAAATGTCCCTTCTATACCCATTTTTTAAAGTGTTCTGATCATGAAAGGATGCTGGATATTATCAAAAGCTTTTTCTGCAACAACTGAGAGAATCATACAGTCTTTGTTTTTATGTGATGAATTATATTTATAGATTTACTTATATTGAACCAGCCTTGAGACCCTGGGATAAAACCCACTTGGTCATGATGTATAATTTGTTTGATGTGTTGCTGGATCCTGTTTGTTAGGATCTTGTTGAATATTTTTGCATCAATATTCATTAGTGATATTGGTCTATCATTTTCTTTTCTTGTTGAATCTTTTCCTGGTTTGGGGATCAAGGTGATGTTTGCTTCATAGAATGTGTTGGGTAGTATTCCTTGTTTTTCTATATTTTGAAAAAGGTCAAGTAATATAGGTACTGGTTCCTGTTTAAAGGTTTGGTAGAATTCTGATGTGAAGCCATCTGGTCTTGGGCTTTTCTTTTTAGAGATATTTTGTATAGTTGATGCTATTTCAGAACTTGATATAGGCCTGTTCAACATTTCCACTTCATTCTGGCTAAGTCTAGGAAGGTGGCTTGCTTCCAAGTATTGGTCTATTTCCTTCAGATTTTCGTATTTCTGAGAATAGAGTTTCTTGTAATAGTCATTAAGGATTTTTTTAATTTCTGAGGAGTCCGTTGTTATTTCATCTTTACCTTTTCTGATTGATAAAATTAGAGATTTTGCTCTTTTTTTCCTGGTTAGGTTAGTCAAAGGTTTATTTATTTTGTTGAACTTTTCAAAAAACCCAACTTTTTGATTTATTGATTTGTTGTATAATCTTTTGTTTTCAATTTCATTTAATTCTGCTCTAATTTTGGTTATTTATTTTCTTCTACTGGGTTTGGTATTGGAATGTTCTTCCTTTTCCAGTTGCTTGAGATGTCCCATTAAGTTGTTAACTTCCTCTCTTTCCGTTCTGTTGAGGAAGGCTTGCAGTGCTATAAATTTCCCTCTTAGGCCTGCCTTTGCAGTATCCCAGAGGTTCTGATAATTTGTGTCTTCATTATCATTTTGTTCCAAAAATTTGGTAATTTCCTTCTTAATCTTGTCTATGATGTAGCTATCATTCAGCTTAAGTTATTTGGTTTCCATGTTTTTGTATGAGTATGCAGATTCCTGTTGTTATTGAGTTCAACTTTTATTCCATGATGGTCTGAGAAGATGCAAGGAATAATTTCTATTCTTTTAAATTTGCTGAGGTAGACTTGTGACCTAAGATGTGATCAACTTTGGAGTATTTTCCATCAGCTGAATGCCATGAAGTCCATGTTAACCAGTTTGATGAAAATATTTCAAATTGTATATGAAACCAGCACATTGTACCCCATGATTGCATTAATGTACACAGCTATGATTTAATAAAAAAAAATTGCCTTAAAATAATTCTCTTGCAAATACAGGAAATTAAATTGGTTGATTTTCAAATATTAAACCAGGTTTGCATTCCTTAAATTAATCAAATATGGTCAGAATGTATTATTCTTTTTAAAATTCACTAGATTCAATTTATTCATATTTTGTTTAGGATTTTAGCAACTAGTATGAGAGAGATTAATCTGTAATTTTCCATTCTTATCTTATAATGTCTTTTTTTGTTGTTGTTTTTTTGGAGAAAGAGTCTCACTCTATTGCCTTGGGTAGAGTGCCATGACATCCTCATCATATCCATAGAAAACTTTTGGGCTCAGGAGATCCTCTTCCTCAGTCTCCCAAGAAGCTGGGACTATAGGTACCTGTACAATACTAGCTAACTTTTCTATTTTGACTGGAGATGGGGTCTAGCTTTTGCTCAGACTGGTATCTAACTCCTGAGCTCAAGAAATCTGCCCACCTTGGCCTCCCAGAGTGCTAAGATTATAAGCATGAGCCACTATGCCTGAGCCCTTATAATGTCTTTCTCAGAGTTTTGACCTTAAGATTGTACTGGTATCATAAAATTAATAGGAAAGCAGTCCTTCTTTTTTAATCTCTGGAAGTTTGTATAACATTGGCCCTGCTTTTTTCCTTAAGTGTTTAAAAAATTCACTGGGAAAACTGTGGCTAGACATTTCTTTTTGTAAAGATTTAAAAGACAAAATAATTTTAAAAATTTATATGCTAGTTAGGTTTCTATATCTTCTTACATCAGTTTTGAAAAGTGTTTTTTCTAGGGTTTTAGAAAGGTCACATAAATATTCAAATGTTTTGGAAAAGAATTGTTCATAATGTGCCTGTAGGGTCTGTAGTGATGTCCACATTTTGTTTCTAATGTTAGCAACTTTTCTCTCTCTGTTTTTTTCTTGTGTTTTTCCAAATGATTATCAATTTAATCATCTTTTTATAAGGAATAATTTTTGTCTTTGCTAATTTTCTGTGTTATATGTTTGTTTCCTGCTCTCTATATTATTTTCTATTTTTTCTTTTTTCTAACTTGACATGGATACTTAGGTCATTAAATATTTTTCTTCTTTTATAATATCTGCTTTTGAAGTTATATATTTCCTACTAATCACAATTTTAGCTCTGTATCATGTATTCATATATTGCATCTTTAGTTTCATTTCATTCAAAATATTTTCTGATTTATATTTTGATTTATCCTTTGACTAATTGATTATTTTGAAGCATTTTCAAACATTTGGGAATTTTTTCCCCCTTAGTTCTTTTAGTTATTTATTTCTGGCTTAATTTTACCATGATCTCATAACAGACTCTGAATGAGGTCCACCTTTTGAAGTTTGTGAAATTATCATTTTGTGATCTTGCCTATTGTCCTGATTCTTTTAAAAAATGTTTTATAACTTTATCTGGACTCTTCAGTTTCTCTTAACAGGCACTCTGGTCTTCTATAAGCTACTCTGTCATAGCTGAAAGTGAACGTTGCATGGCATCATAATTTAATGAATCACTTTCTTTGGTAAACATTAACTATTTCCAATCTTGTGATATTGAAAAATGCTACAATGGATATCCTTATAACTGCTTCATGTGCACTTGTGTGACTGTCAGAATCAGAAGAGCACAGCAGAATGGTTGAGGGCATGGCCTCTGAGCAATATCCCAGGTTTACATCCTGATCCTTTGTCTTCTTAAAAATGCAGATTCCTGGGCTTCACTTCAGATCTAGTTAATCAGTTTCCCAGGTGAGTTTTGTGAGTCTACAATTGAGAGGACTAATGCTTTAAAATAAGGGTAGGAATGATAATGATGCACCGAGTAGAGTTGCCTAAGCACTGCAGCTGATGACAAATTTTCTAGGAGGGAGTGAGAAGAGGAATAGGAGGGAATAGGCCTTTTTCTCTGTTGCCTTAATTCCCTTGGGTCCCTTTACCTCTTCCCAAATTGTTCCCAACTTGTGTTGTTAGTCTAGTGGTCTTGGGTCTTCCCTTACCTCCAGTGTTGTCCATGAGGAGAAGTACTGAGTATACTCAGGGAAAATATTTGGGGAGGTTTGACTCATAGTCCTGGGGTTGTGAACACATCTGGCTGGGTTCTGTTGGCTGCTGAAAAATTGTTTCCTTGTAGCTCTGGGAGCTAAGTTCTACTGCTTAGGCATTTCTTTGGGGGCCATGCCAACTACAGTCTTGTCCCTATTAGGAGTGGAAATAGACTTGTCAAAACCGGTTTGGGTAAATGAACAAGTTAGTTCTAGGGATAGGTTGTGAAGATGCTCACAATTCCCGTTAAGGTTTCCCTTCAAATATTAATTTTGAGGCCACAAGAACTGCCCCATCATCTGAGAGATGTTAGCAAGAGAGGACTCCATTTTTCAGGCCCAACTTGACATTAATAATTCTATGTAAATCATTTATTTAAAGAATATCATTAAAATTCTGTGGCAACAACTGTTCTGGTTGCTGGGGCCACAGCAGTGAACAAAACACGTACAACTCTCTGCCTTTCTGGAGTTTATATTCTGGTGAGTAAAGACAGATGATAAACAAAATAAGTAAAACATACTATATTGATATGGCGATAACTGCTATGGAGAAAAATAAAGCACTAAGAGGAGATAGGAAGTGCCAGGAATGGTACTGCAATTATATTACAATGATGGATTACTTTTTGGGTATAATTTCAGACTTACAGGAAAGTTGTGAGACTAGTACAAATGATACTTGGATGTCCTTCACCAACACTCCCCAAATTATACACACACACACACATATTTTTGAGACAGAGTTTCACTATGTCGCCCTTGATAGAGTGCTGTGACATCCCGGCTCACAGCAACCTCAAACCCTCAAACTCTTGGGTTTAAGTGATTCTCTTGCCTCAGCTTCCCAAGTAGCTGGGACTACAGGCACCCACCACAACACCTGGCTATTTTTTTGTTGTTGAAGTTGTCATTGTTATTTAGCAGGTCAAATGCTAATATTTTATATATAAAATAGTCTCTCTCTCAAACTATTTAAGGAAAAGATACCTCTCCTTTCTAAAAACAAGGATATCTCTTATATAACCACAGCACAATGATCAAAATCAGAAAATTAGCATTGGTACAAAACTGTTGTCTAAATTATGGTCCTTATTTAGAATTGTCTCAATGATATCCTTTATACTGTTGAACTTATTTGTCAAGCTTCTTTAGCTTCTTAATTTATGACACTGACACTTTTGAAGAACACAGTCTAGTTATTTTGTAGACTGGGTTTCCTGATGACACCTCTTATTTAGATACGGTAAGACCCTTTTGCCAGAAACGTCATGGGGATGATGCTGTGTCCTCTTGGTGTGTCCTGTCAGGAGGCATATGTTGTTGATTAGTCCTGTTGTTGGTGATGTTAACGTTGATCAGTTGGTTGGTTAGTTTGGCATCTGTCAGTTCTCTCCATTGGAGTTACTGTTTTACCCTTTAATTAAAAAGTGTCATATGAGGATATACTTTGTTAATATCCTGTTATTCCTCAAAGTTTTATCCATTAATGTTAGCATCCTTTAGTGACTCTTGCCTGAATAATAATAATGTTATTATTATTTTATTATTAATAATTATATTATTAATGTTAATTTGGTTGCTAAACAGTGCTTTTCTAATTTTATCATTCCTTCTACTTTTATTGGCTGGATTTCTCCTCATTTATTCATTTTTAAGATCAGTATGGATTCATAGATTCTTACCTAATTTTATAGGTTATAATCATTAAGTGTCATCATTTATTTTTATGTTCAAATTTTCCCAGATTTAGCCAGGGGAAATTCCTCCAGTCTGGGTCCTATGCCTTTGACACACCTCCATAATGTTTTTTGAGCACTTTCTTACTTTTCACCACAAGAAGACTTTGGGTTTTTTTTGATAAGAGTCTCACTCTGTCACCCTGGGTAGAGTGCTGCGGCATCATCATAGCTCATAGCAACCTCAGTCTCTTGGCCTCCTGAATAGCTGGGCCTATAGGCACCTGCCATGATGCCCAGCTAGTTTTTTTGTTTGTTTGTTTGTTTTTCTATTTTTGGTAGAGATAGGGTTTATGCTCTTTCTCAGTCTGGTCTCAAACTTATAAGCTCATGCAATCTACCACAGTGCTAGGATTACAGACATGAGCCACCATATTCAACCACAAGAAGATATTCTAATCTCATCTTATATTTTCCTCACTCCAGCCCTGGAATTATCCATCAATTCCTTTGAGTGGAGAAGATAAACCAAGATCTTGGCTATACATATGTTCGTTGCCACCAGGCTCTTTCAGCAGACAGTATACACATAAACACAAATACACATCCACACACATTTATATCTATTTCTCTATCTATAAAAAACTATAAGTTCACACTGGCATTTCCACGTTCAAACAACAGCTCATGGTTTGTTTTATCTTTCTCCTTTCCCGTATTTGTAACTCCCTTCTCAATAGTGAAAGAGCTGGCTCCTGCTATCAACAATATATTCATGTATTTGTTCAATTACAGAATGTACAGAGAGTAGTTTCAGAATTGCTAACCCATTCATCTGCAAAAATGAAGCCTACTAATCAGAGTTCAATATTTCTTTAGAGCTCTTTTTGTCTATTGTCTGAGGGCATATAATCCAAATATTGTGTTCAAAAATTACTTAGTTCTCCCCCTTCAGTATAGTTATATTCTTTATTTGAAATGCAGCATTGGTATCCTAACTTAGGGCCCCCCTCCACTCATAACTGATTTTCTTTTCTCTTTCAGAGCATGTGAAACATTAACGTGATCAGTATTACATGTATACAAAATACAATCAGAGAAGTGCTATTCCACTGCCTCCTGTCACCTCTGTCATTTCCTCATCCAGGGCTGAGTTGTGTCCCCCCCTCAAATTCATATGTTGAATTCCTAACCCTCAATACCTCAGGAAGTGACTGTTATTAGAGATAGGGCCTTGAAAGAGGTAAATACGGTAAAAGGAGGTCATGTAGGGGGAAGGCCCTGATCCAGTCTGACTGGTGTCTTCTTTGTAAGCGAGGAAGATTAGGACACAGGCTCACACAGAGGAAGACCATGAGAGGACATGGGGGAGAAGATGGCCATTTTCCCCCTGCAGGGCACTCACCAGCCCATCACAGCATGTGCATCACCCATGGTCCTTCAAAAGAGCAAGGAGAGAGGCCCTAGAAGAAACCACGACTGTGAGGAAAGACCTTTTTATTGCTTAAGTCATCCAGTTTTGGGCACTTTCTTAGGGCATCCCTCACAAACTAATATAGCATCAAACCTTATGTGTTCCTGGTTAATCTTCCCTGTTTTTTCTTCAAATTAGCAGATCGATATATATTTTCTTATTTCTCCTTTTCTCTTATGCCAAATGTAGTTTACTATAGACAGTTGCAGTTTTTCACTTAGTACTATAAACTATTCCACGTAAGAACATCAATCGCTGAATAGTAAGTCCACTATACGTGGTCTGACAATTAAGGTCATGAACTTGCCACCATGTGCTGACATTGGCAGTGCTGTACTCAGTAGGATTTCATAATGTTGGTATATCAGTGTCTCACAGTTGTGCTTGTGTTGAGTGGGTCTTGCTGAGTGATATTCATTATTGTTGTTGTGTGTTTTTGTGTGCTGCAGTGAGAATGTTGGGGCTTGAATTAAAGCAACACACAAACACTTGAAAATTTCTTGTTAAACTTGATAAGAGTGGAAGTGAAATCAGGCACACACTAGTCCAAGTTTGTGGGGATGATGCCATGAAGAAAATGGCATGGATTAAGCATTTATCTGAAGGGAGTGAAAGCATCACTGATGAAGAGAGGTCAGGGCCAACAGTAATGAGCAGAACGATAAAAAACACTGCAAAAATTCATCAAATTGTGTGTCAAAATCATCTCCTGGCTGTGAGAGGCATAGCAGACCAAGTAAACATGGATAGAGAAACAGTTAGAAAAATATTGACTGAAAATCACGGCTCTTGCATCATGACAATGCACCAGCTCACACGGCACTGTCTGTGAGGGAGTTTTTAGTCAGAAAACAAATAACTCTATTGGAACACCCTCCCTACTCACATGATCTGGCCCCCAATGACTTTTTTCTTTACCCAAAGATAAAGGAAATATTGAAAGGAAGATATTTTTAAGACATTCAGGAAATCAGGATAATATGACAACTGCTTTGATGGCCATTTCAGAAAAAGAGATCCAAAAGTGCTTTAAAGGATAGATTAGACACTGGCATCAGTGCACAGCTTCCCAAGGGGAGTACTTTGAAGGTAACCATAGTGATATTCAGCAATTAGGTATGTAGCACTTTTTCTAGGATGAGTTCATGAATTTAATGGTCAGACATTATACATTCTTAGAATAAACTCATTTGGTTATGAGGCATTATCTTTTTAATGTATTGCAATTTTCAATTTTCTATTAATTTGTTTAGGATTTTTACATATGTATTCATGAGGGATTAAGGTCTGTAATTTTTTTCTTGTCATGTCCTTGTCAGGTTTTGGGACTAGGGTTATTATTTGTTCTCATAAAATTAGTTGGGAGGTGTTTGCTTTTTCTGTATTTACTGAAAGAGTTTGTGTAAAATTGGTATTTTTTCCTTAAATGTGTAGCAGAATTTACCAGTGAAATCATCTAGAACTAACTTTTTCTTTTTCTTTTCTTTTTTTTTGCTGGGGGTGGGGGTGGGGATGGGCAGAGAAAGGAAGTTTTTAAATCACAGATGCAATCTTAAACAGGCATGACTCTTAAAAATTTTCTGTTTTTACTTGTATCAGTTTTGATAAGTGGTGTTGTTCAAGGACTTAGTCCGTTATATCTAAGTTGTCAATGTTTTGCTGAGAAGGCAATTTTTTTTTTTTTTTTTTTTTTTTTTTTTTTGTTTTTTTTGGTTGGGCTGGGTTTGAACCCAACACCTCTGGTAAATGGGACCGGCACCCAACACCGTATACCCACAGGCCCCCCCCACAAAAAAAACAAA
>CAUYON010098744.1:0-32059 GCA_963573935.1 Arctocebus calabarensis | reverse complement strand
AAATGTAATCTGCAAATATCCTCTCCCATTCTGAGGGCAGTCTACTTGTTTTACTTACTGTGTTCTTGGCAGTGCAGAAGGTTTTTAGTTTGATAGGATCCCAGTAATGTATTTTTTGGTATTGCTTCAATTGCCCTGGGGATGACAAGGAGCTGCAGTCAGCAGACCCGTTCGCAAACTGACGTTGGTACTTTATCCTGAAGTAAACTCCAGACTTCCTTTAGATTTTGCTAGTTTTTTTGTCATTGTCCTCTTTTTGTCCCAAGAGCCCTCTGGGGTACCATGTTACGTTTATTGTCATGTACCCCCCCATCTCATCTGTGATGCTTTCCCAAGTCTTTCCTTTGTTTTTAAATGACATGATGGTCTTGAGAGACACTGGCAAGGCATCCTATAGCTTGTCCCCAATAGGGGTCTGTTTGATATTTTTCTTCCGACTAGAATGGAGTTAAGGGTTTTTTCCACATCCTCACCAACATCTGTAGCTTTGGGACTTTGTGGTGTGGCTATTCTCACTGCGGTTAGGTGATGTCTCAGGGTGGTTTTGATTCGCATTTCTCTGATAAATAGGGATGATGATTTCTCATGCTTTTTTTTTTTTTTTTTTTTTTGCCATTCTTCTGTCTTCTTGGTAGAAGGTTCTGTTCATTGCTCTCGCCAAGTGATTAATTGGGTTGTTTGCTCTTTTCTTTGCCTACTTGCTCTTGCCCCTTTTGGTCCTGTTTTACCCCAGGAGGAATGGGTTGCAGGGATGAGTTTACAAACATGTCCATCATTTGCATCCTGGGACTGATGCTTCTCCCCAGGCTCCTATGGCACTTGAAATCAACTAGACTGAAAAGTAATCAACCCGTTCATGAAGGCCTACTTGTTCCTTGTGGGCTAGAAGCCAGGATGGGAGGACTTAAAACTAGGATTTGGGCAGGGGCAGAAAGGGCTCTCTGCTCAAGCATACCCCCCCTTCCGTGTGACAGTGACAGTCTCCACAATGACTTCTCATCTCTTTGGCTAATCAGGGTCCTTTCTAGGAGTGAGCCTGCTGTCTCACCAAACCTGGCTGCAGAGGCATTGCCAGAGCCAGAACACGTGGGCCTTTAACTGCTCCAGAACACATGCAGGGTCTAGAGGACACTGCAAACATTTCCAATTCCCCTTCTCAGCTGGTTTTTTAGGCAATGCTGAATCTCTCTTTTCTGGATGCCAGGAGTCCTCACTCCTCCCTGTTCCTCCCCTCCTGTCCTGGGTCCTGTCTTTATCTTGAATGTCTCAGGCTGGAAGTAGCATTTTCACAACCTCCTGGCTCTCCCCTACCCCTCAGGTTGTAAGTACAGACTGTCACCTACTTCTGAGAAGAGAAGCTTCACTGCATGATTTTCCTAAAATACTCCTTCCGAGCAAGGCTGAGGATTGGTTGGAGTGGGTAGAATTCTCAGCGAACTAACACTGGAGACTTGGATTTCCCCCCAAATGTTTAATTTTTCTAAGTCGGATTCATTGGGGTCTACTTTATACGCATGAAAGTTCACCTTTTTGGATGTATAGTGCAGTGAGTTATAGCAAATGTATACAGTTGTGTAACTACCACCATAGTTGAGACACAGAATATTTCCATCTCTCTAAAATGGGGCCCAGCACTGTCTGTGCCTCCCTAGGCCCCCAAAGGGGTCTGTCTTTCACAGCACAAATGCCCCCCAAGAAGGCCACAGGAGTCAGCTGGAATGTATGGCCATTAGGTCTCAGTGTCCTCTGGACAGGGGGCACTGGGCAGCTGAGTTGGAGATGTATTGTATATAACTTAGCCCCAGGGATGAGGCTGTGGTTGGAGGGTCAGGAAACTGATTCCTGAGTCTGAAAGGGGAACTAAAAGAAGTAGTAATCTGGAAGGTGAACCCCAGGTGAAACCCAGAGTTTGGGGCAGGACAAAATCAGTAACTCCAGCACCCAGCCTGGAGTCCAGGAGGTAGGTCCTTTGGGCTGTGTCCTCACCAATCTTAAAGTGTCACAATGTCCCTGACTGATGAAATATAGATTGGCATTAAGAAAGAAAGCAAGCAGAAAAGGGGGTGGTCTGAGTGGCCTTGAAGACTTGCTGATTTTAGATCGTGCATGTGCTCGGGTGCGTGCACGAGTGTGAGTGCGGTGTGCACATGTGATTGAGTTTGCACATGCCTATGTGTGTGCACGTGTGCTGAAGTGCATACACGTGTGTATACAGGTGCACGTGTATTCATGGCAAGACTCCGCACCACCTCGAGATGTCCCGGCTGACCCACCTCCACAGCGGGGCAGGGAACTTGGGGCCAGGCCAGCCCCAAGCCTGTTCCCCGGGGCGCTGGAGCTCCCTGCGTGGGCTCTCCGCGGAGAAGTCCGTGTTGGAGCCGAGCGGAGCGGCATGTGCTGGGGGCCGCGGCCGGCTGCTCGCTCCCGGCTGGAGCAACCTCACATTCTTAGACGCTCTATGTCATGGAAACAGAGGTGAAGGGCTCCATCTGCTCCGCTCTCCCCGGTATCACAGGGAGGGGGCACGGCGGCTAGAGACTCTCTGTCTTCACTTGGAGGCTGGAGGAGTCTTTCAGATCCTGGAGCCCATGGTGATATTCTGGCTGCGGAATTTTGCATATCGTCGTGGCAGAAGAATCTGCTAACTGGTTTCTGCAGGTGGTACTCAGAGGGATTCGGCAGGCTGTGTTTTTAAGGAAGTTTGCACCGAGGAGACAGAGTGCACGCTTTTTTTCCCTTAGCCGTTTGCCTTCGCTGAGAACATGTCCCGGTGTGGAGCCCCTACCACGTGCTAGGTGGTAGAGAGCAAGCAGTCAACAAGCCGGAATGTCTCTGCCCCCGTGCGCTGCCAGGCTGCCAGCGGTGGGCACCTGCCTGGAGCCAGGCTCGGCAGGGGGCGCTCTGACGGCGCCGGGGTGGCTGCGACCCACTGCTTCCACCCCTCCATAATGGGCCCTTTACAAAATGACTTTGCAGGGTGGCTCCTGTGGCTCAGCGAATAGGGCGCCGGCCCCATATACCGAAGGTGGCGGGTTCAAGCCCGGCCTCGCCGAGCTGCAAAACAAAAAAAATAGCCGAGCGCTGTGGCGGGCGCCTGTAGTTCCAGCTACTCGGGAGGGTGAGGCAAGAGAATCGCTTAAGCCCAAGAGCTGGAGGTTGCTGTGAGCAGTGTGACGCCACGGCACTCTACCCAGGGCGATAAAGTGAGACTCTGTCTCTACAAAAAAAACAAAAACAAAAACCAAAATGACTTTGCAGCTCCTTCCACCAAGAGGTGGAACCCCAAATCTGCCCAGCCTTGAACCTGGGCTCACCTGTGACTTGCTTTGGCCAAGAGCAGGTGAGGAAGTGGGGCTGTACCAACTGTGAGCCTAGGCCTCAGGAGACCTTCCTGAGAGCCTGGCCTCTGCCTGGTGAAGGAGCCCTGGCCCTGCTAGGGGACCTGAGCCCACGCGGAGAAGAGCTCATTTGTCCAAATTGAAGTCATCCTAGGCTAGTCGACCCCCAGACATGTGAGAGAAGCCAGCTGGGATTAGCAGCGATGTCTTCTCCACCTGTGGCTGACCACAGACCCCCCGCCCCCAACTGTGCCCGGGCAAGAGCAGCAGGGATGCTGGAACACCTGTACACACGTGAGCAAAGGTAAACCTTGATTTCTCACTGTGCATTTATTGGTGGCTGGTGCAAGGCTCTGACTTTCTGGGGGCCCAAGAATCCCCCAGGAAAAGCCCCCTTGTCAGAGCCCCTCCTCTCTTCTTCCTCCCTTCCATCCTTGGCTTTAAACCATCACTTGTTTGAGGCAGCAATAACCATTGCAATGATGTTATAGTATCTCATACATCGTTTTACTTGGAGGAAAATGACACAGCAGAATTTGCACCATGGGTATTTATCTTCCAAACATCACTTATCAGGTGTTGGTTGTGGAAAAACAACGAACTGGTGGACTCCTCTGCAGCTGGGGGAAAGGGTGGGAGTGTCACCAGGAGCTTAAAGAAGAGAGAGGAGAGAGTGGTCAAGGGGAACATGCCACAGCTCTCTGAACATTCGTTCCTCCAAACCTCCACTCAACAAACACAGCTTCCTTTTTATAAATTAAAAAAAAAAAGGTGTATATTGGAGGGACACAGCATGCTGTTTTGATACACATAGTGAAATGATTACTGCAGTCGAGCAAATCAACATCCATGTCTTTACATAGTTACATTTTTGTGTGTGTGGTGAGAGCCCCTGCAGTCCACTCTTTAGTAAATTTCCACTATATAACGCAATATTATTAGTTACAGATTTCCATCAGTACAGTAGATCTCTAGATTTAACTTAGGATGACTACCTAACTGTGACTTTGTACCTTTTGACCAACATTTCCTCTCCCAGCCCAGCCTGTCACTGTTCTACTCTTACTTTTCTGAATTAGATTTTTTTAGATGCCACATATAAGTAAGATTATGAAGTGTCTGATTCATTTCACTTAGTGTAGTGTCCTCCAGTTCCACCCATGTCACAAATGGCAGGATCTCACAAAAGGCTGAATAATACTCCATTGTGTGTATATATTACAATTTCTTTATCCATTCATGGATAGGCAAACACTTAGGGCGTTTCAATATTTTGGCTATCGTGAATAATGCAATGAATATGGGCATGCAGGTAACTCTTCAAGATCCTGATTTCAATTCCTTTGGATAGGTCCCCAGAGGTGGGATTGTTGAATCATAGAGTAGTTCTGTTTTTAATTGTTGTGAAGAATCTCCTCACTGTGTCCCATAACGGCTGTACCAATTTACATTTCTATCAATAGTATACAATGATGCCCTTTCCCTCACGCTCATCAACGCAGGCTATCTCTTGTCTTTTTGATGATAACCATTTTAATAGGTGTGAGATGACGTCTCATTGTGCTTTTGATGTATATTTCTCTGATGATTAATGATGCTGAGCATTTTTTTCAAATACCTCTTGGCCATTTGTATATCTTTTTTGGAAAAATGCCTATTCAAGTCCTTTGCTCTTTTTAAAATAGAAAAAAAATTTTTTTTCTATTGAGTTGTGTGAGTTCTTTATATATTTGGGATGTGAACCCATTAGCAGATACATGGTTTGCATTGTCCCCCAGTCCATAGGTTGCTTTTTCTTCTTATTGATTATGTGCAGAAGCCATTCAGTGTGATGTAGTTGAGCTTAAGCGCTCACTATTTTCTGGGCAGCCACTAAGACCATGAACAAGGTGAACATCATTTCTGTCCTCATGAAGCTTACATTCTAGCCACGTGGCCCTCACTATGTACAGACAAACATGGTGAGAACTTACACAGAGTTATCTGAGAGGTTTCTGGGCCAGGTGAGTGTTAGGGGCTGGGGGTGGTGGGGATGGAGGCTGGGCTACAGTGGTGGCCATCAGTGTCTGCTCAGCACCTTGTCCCCATTTTCTGGTTCCAGCATCCTGATTTTTGTTAGGGGAGTCACTTCTTTCTCTTATGTAGTCATAGTAGGTAAAATCAGAGTGTTGGCCTTACCTAGCCAGTAAGATCCTCCCTCTCTTGGGACTTTGAATTTTGAACTCAGTGATGCAAAAACAAACAAACAAACAAACAAACCAAAAATCCCCAACAGAATCCTGGTGAGGAGGTGACTTTTACTATTTAGGCCCCTAGAACTGTCCAAGTCTCCTTTTCTGAGAATAAATCACTAGTCTTCCTTTGAAACTGTGCATTATCTGATAAGCTTCAAATATATTCCTTTCCTGGGCAAACTAGCCAGAGTCAGCGTCTGTCATTTTTCACCAAAGAAATCTCCCTGGTTTGGTTGCCTTTGTGGGCCCTGATCAGCTGTGCTGGACAGGTCAATGTCATTGGCTCACTGGCTAAGAGTAGGGTCTCCAGACATTCTTATTGCTTTTTTTCCCTGTGTGCTTTAAAAATCCTATATACTCCTCCTAGAATATATATATATATATATATATATTTCTGAATTGTGCTTTAGTGCAGGGATTAGCAAACTTTTCTGTAAAAGATTAGCAGCTTTAAACAACGTCCATTTGTTATCTCATGGTTTTCATTGACCAGGGTCTGAATATGGCTTATTTGGGATCAGGGTCTCACCAGGTGGGTGGCTGGGCTGCATTATCATCTGGAAGCTCGACTTGGGAAGTAGCCCTATCTAAGTTTATAGGGCCTTGGCAGAAGTAAGCTCCTGTGGTTGTAGGACCGAGGTTTTCAGTTCCTAGAACTGCCCACAGTTCTCTGCTATGTGAGTTCATGTCTTAGTAGTTTACTTCTTTCAGGACAGAAGGAGAATCTCTTCAGTCTGTTAAGATAGAGTCTCACACAAGCAACATAAGCAAGGGTGTGATATCCAATCACCTTTGCCATCTTATTGGCAAATTCCATGTTCCACTCATACTCAAAGGTGACTCATTGGGGATCACCTCAAGATATATCTGCTACACAAAGTGTATTGCAGCTATTCAGTTCTATCTTTGTATCATGACAGCAGGCGTAGACAATATGTAAAGAAGTCAGCATATTTATGTTCCAATGAAATTTTATTTTCAAAAACAGGCTAAGGTCCAGTTTTGGCTCACAGACTGCAGTTTGTCAATATCTGACTTTTAGAGTAATACTGTTGCCCTGCACCAAGAGATTTTTTTTATAAGGATGTTATTAATGACCTTGCTTAATATCCTTGTTATGGAAAATCTTGGAATTAGTTATTTTTCTAGTAGCTATGCTTTTTTTGAACATCTGGCTGGTTTGAATCTCATTGACATTATAAATTATAAGAGAATTTAAGTAAAATATACTCCAAAATATATGACAAAAATTATACTGAACACTGATGTTTGCATTTGATTGTATTTTCTTCTTCACCTTGGCTGCTAGGATGCTCAGAGCCCCCAAAGTAGAACCATCCATGTCTAGTGTAAAGGACCTCATGGTGTACCTTTTCGATATTTTCTTTGCTCCTGGCTCTATTTAATGTTCTAGCTTTGGTTTCTTTTCTTTCTCTCCAGTGTAATTCATGAGATCCCTTTCTGCATTGCAGTGTCTAAATCTTAAATCCTTTCCGAATAGAATGAGGGAAATGTTTTGTAAAAGAGTATTGTCCTTTAGTATGTATGTTGCATGGGAATGTGAATAACCTCTATATTTAGATTAGAACAAATGGTAATTCAGTGGAAGGACTTTCAAGTTCTCCTCTTATGATTTTAAATTTGAGGAGAGAATTGAAAAATTCATTTATAGTGAATATTGCTGATTTCTTATTGAATTCAGGTCTTGGTTTGTAGGGGAGGATTAATCCAGCTCATGGACACCGTAGGCTTCATTGAGTTGCACCTGGGTGAGGCTTGGCTGGGGTAGGAATCATGGCTCAGTGTTTCTGGGTCCATGAGATCACAAGCTACGTCTTACAAGGGTACCATTGTGCCTGGCTTCTCAGTGGTGATTTCATTTTGGGCCATCTGCCTCCAAGGTTTCTTGCAGTCTGAGAAGGCAGCTGTGACGTGGTTCTCCAGTGAAATCATCTGGCCCAAACCGCAGCTGTCAGCCTCACCTTGCACACCCAGGCCCCATCCTAACCTCCAGGGGCAAGCAGACTGCTTTAGTCAGCCCCAGTGCCTGTTGACCCAAGCAGCCTGGAGTAGCTTAGCTCAGGTGATCTCCCTAGAGAAACCTGGACCTTCCTATGAAGCTGGGTCACGAGGCCAGCTTTCTGAGACAGAGGGACTTTGGCTTCTCTTTTCTTCCAAGCCATGGATACCCTGGAATGTAGGGATTTTCCTTGGGGGTCAATGTGAACTGCAGATGCATTCATAACTGAAATGACTCTGAAGTGTCTTAACACAGTGCTTGACGTTTAGTACGAATGAACCCCAACTGAGCTCATTTAGGGAAGCATGTATTAACACTTGCTCCTAGCAAATAGCAGTTTCTTGTATCCAGCAAATATATACTGATTTGCCTAGAGAGGCAGTATAGAATGAAAGTTAAGAGCAATAGCTCTAGAGCCAGGCTGCCTGGTTCAAGTCTTGCCACTTATACTAACCAGCCTTCTGGCCCTGGGCACGTTACCTGACTTTTAGTTTCTCCTTGTATATAAAATGATGATTAAAACAGACTTTGAATATCTGTTAAGTCCTTGCTTTCTTTCTTGGTTTGCCCTCTTGATGTAGAAGCTGCAATGTCATGAAGATGTGTGTGGTGAAAAACTGAGACTTCTGGCCAACAGCCATTTGAGGGCACCATCTTGGAAATGCAAGGCTCTGTTAAGGTTTCAGATGACTACAGCCTTGCTGGGCAACCTTACTGCAACCTCATGGGTGACCCTGATCTAGAATCACACAGTTATGACCCTTCTGGTTTCTCAATTCTCAGAAACCATATGAGATAATAAATGCTTATTGTTTTAAACTATGAAGTTTGGGGTTAATTTGTTTTGTAGCACTAAGTAATTAATACAGATATTTTCATATATAAGACAAACATGACTTCTGCCATCATGGAGGTTCCATCCTAGTGGAGCATGGAAATGAATCAGCGGATAAGTCTAATACAGTGTGGAAAACACCATGGAAAAAGCACAGGATGCTATGGGAGGATATGGTGGGGCCATGGTGGGGGTGCTATGGGAGTGTATGGGCTATGGTGGTGATACCACATAGGGCTCCAAGGTGGCAGTAGTCAGGAGAGGCTTCGTGTAGACAGTAGCACCTAAGTTGCATCTTGAAAGATGAGTAGAACTGGTCAAGCAGGGCAGAGGAAAGAGGAAGAGCATTGTGGGAGAAGGAATAGTATGTGCAAAGGCTGGAAGCAAGATGTGGCAAGCAGTAGTGGGGGAGGGGGAGGAGGCAAGTTGATACTGGCTCCGTGAGAAGGGTGTTTAGACTTCAAAGTGTTTTAGGCAGGATGAGACTACATTTCAGAAATGTCACCTTGACTATGGCATGGAGAACAGATTAGAGTAGGACTAAAAAAAATGAGAACTTAACCATTCTTTCCATGTATTTATTCTATGATTACATCATATTATGTTACCTGATGTATGCAAACTTATTTTTCTTACATAGAGTTTACTCTGAATACATGAATATACTTGCTTTATTTTAAGTGAAGACTTCTCATATTATTATAATCTAATATGGTGGAATAGTGCAATTAAACAAACCCCAATTGATTTAGCCAATCTCCTGTTGATGGATATATAGATTATTTTTAATTTTTTACTGTTATAAATAATATGAGGGTTGATGTGAAAAGGGTCTCCCAGAATCCTGAACAGTGAGTTCTGTTTTCTGCTGTATTTTGGTGGGGACTTGAGGGGTGTGCAGGGGCAAGAGTTTGGAGAGGAAGTGGCAGATTGAGCCTGAACTACCCAGTAGAGTAGTGACATCATCTCTAGTATTTTTAGAGACATTCCTGATTGGAGCATTCTACTTTGCTGGGGCCATATATGATGAATTTTTGTTTGGAAAACATTCTCAGCCCTCCATGCCATGAACATCACACTTCAGCAGCTCCAGCTCGCTTCTCACAGCTCATACCTGATGTGTTGTTCTCACTTCCCACTTTCGTCCACGCTCACTGTTGTGCCCAGAATGCACACCCTCCTCTTTTTCTGTCTGTCTCCCTTGCATCATTTCTTTAAGATTCTTCTGTGACCATCTCCTTCGAGCAGGTTTTCCTAACCCTGGGCCACCCCAGACTGGGTCGGGGTCTTGTCCTTTGTGCACCCCTAGTGCCCTGTGCTTACTTCTATGCCCAACCTTAGCACAATACATAAAATCAATCATTTTATGGCTCTTTCCCAGTCATCCATGAGCTCCTCAATGGTAAGTGATCATGACTTTAAACACAAAATGAAACAAAACACAGTAAAGCTATGATTTTATATAATGACCAGAATACTTTGGACATTGACTAAATTGTACTGAAAGAATAAGTGAATCAATGAACTCTGCTGAAAAAGGCAAGTAGTTGGATTGGTCAAGAGATAGGATTTTGCTGGACAAAGGCAGCCCAGTTGGGCAAGGAAACTGAAATTGCCAAGAGGATGGAAGTGGTAGACCATGGAGTCTATGCTGAGCAAGATGGAGGCAAAGGTGGAGGGCTGGTGGAAAGAAAGCAGAGGAACCAAGGACCTGAAAGCTTTGTGGGTTTGCATGACAGGTGTGATAAGAGTAACGCCAGGGCAAGACTGGTAGGTGGTGGTGGTTCTCAAACTTAGCCAAGCATAAGATCATAGGGACTCATTAATAAGGCAGATTTCTGAGCACCTCTCTTAGCAATTCTAAATCAGTAGATCTGAGAGCTGTATATTTAACAAACACCCTGGGAAATTCTCATTCAGGGGGTCTGTGCACCACTTAAGGATCCTTTCTGAAATGAGAGGCTTTGGAGAGACAGCGAAGGATTTCAGAGGCAGAGATGTCCCTACTGCAGTCAAGGTCAGGTGTGGCCACAGGAATGCATGATTGGAACAGGAGTGTGTCGAGGAAGATGAGGCTGAAGATCAGGGGAAGAAGCGGACAATTCCTGGGTATGTGACAGTCACCTAGGATGGTGGCAACACTTAGGGGAGGAAGGACTCAGCACCATGGGTCAGTCTTCAACAAAGGAAGTACAATAACTAGAGGGGTGTTAGATGATCTCCATGATGGGTGGAAATTTACAAACAGCAGTTCCTACATGTGCCTGCCTGACTGTACCATGGGGAGGGGCCATGGCACTGTGTGTCTGAGAAGAGAGCAAGATCTAATTTTTTTAAAAATCTCTTCACAGCATTCCTAAGGCTTCAGACCTGCCAGGGGAGGGGTGGGTCAAGGGATTGCAAAATAGCACAAAAGGCTATAGGAAAGTAATCATGACCACAGATAATAAAGGCCCTCTTTGAAAGGCTACTTGGAGTTGAGAATAGAGAAGAGGTTCTATAAGCATCAGTGGACCCCACCATTTAAATGGTGTCAACAGAAACCATCCTTGGGCAATAATCTAAGCATCTCGTCTCTGGCATCACTGGAGATTCAAGGTGCTAGTCAACCTTCCTGTAGATTCTAATTAATCTGGGAAATAGACATTAGTGATAAATAAAGATTCAGATTCCACTTTTATTACCCAGAGGTGAACTGGATGATATGGCTTGGAAGTGGGGATGAAATTGGACTTTCTACTTCCGCTTCCCCAAATCTAGTGCCTCCCTAGGAGGGAAATTGGGTTTGCAGAGCCAATCTTGCCCAGCAGCCACATTCTGGGGGACATTGTCCTGCTCCAACCTCACCCACTGCAGGAGAGTGTGGATGTAGTGATCCCATCCTGGTTAATGCGCCTCAGTGAGTGGAAGGCTCTGCCCAGATCACCAAGGATATGTCCTTCCTGCCCCGAGGAGGCCTAATAGGGGATGAAGAGGTTGGCTCTTGGAGGAACCTAGGGTATTTGAGAAAATTCCCATTTGGGGAGCAAGTTGTGTATGGGCAGAAGAGCATAAGCCCCTCCTATGATTCAAACTGCAGGAGAGATGCCACAGGTTACCACAGAGAGGGAGCCAGACCCTCAAGAGCAGGGTCCTATGTGGTGGGAATTTGGTGAGGCTTCTGGGGTTTCGTAACTTCCTAACATCGTTATCAACTGCTTGATTTCTTATAATTTTTTTTTTTTATCCAGTAGAGGCTTTAATAGGGGAAGATCTCAAGTCCGTGGTTTTGGATTTAGTGAGCATGGCATCCGTGAGATTGCCTCTCCCCATCCCTGACCATGCGGAGTGTCATTGACAGAGGGCTCTGAAATCCAATCCAGTGTTTGCACCGAAAAGTCGTGCCTCCCAGATGGCTCCCAGTCAGCTAGTGGAGCCAATGACAGGGGTCCTTAATAAGACACAGATTTCTTCTGATTCACTTTGGCTTGAAGACTCCAATAGCCTTGGCAAAGTCTTCTTAGGACCTCCAGGACACTTCCACTCACCCTTCATCCCTTGCACTTCCACTCAGGGTCAGACTTGCTCTATGGCCTGGTGGCTTCCAGCCTTACTCAGCTCTCTTTCCATTTATCTCTCACAGGCATTTCTTCTAAGAAAATTCTAATACATTTAATCCTATGTTAATAACTTTCTTGGAGAACCCAGACTAACACACCAAGTGGGAGGAGTGTGGTGGCCAAGGACATTTATGCTACTGAATGAAACCTCAGGGAGTGTCAGCTCTGAAAAATTCAGGAAAGGCAACCAAATCACTGGTTGTCAAGATCAAAGATGTTGAACAATGAGAGTCTATGCAGCATGGCCTACATGCTAGATAGGATGCGTCCTCGATCTCTGAAAGCCCCTGATGGATGGAGTGGGTCCTGATGCTTGGTAAGATTACTCGCTGGACTCTGATTCTGCAACTCCCAGAGGGAAACACTCAGGTGAAGATACAGGACTGTGTGAGGGGCTCCACTCCTCTGCTTGTGCTGTTGCGTCAAGCTACCTGAAGGGAGGACGTGCTTCTTAGGTTGGAGAAGCGACCAGGAGGCTTGGCTAGTACACTCTTGAGTATCATTAGGGAATACTGATGTCTGTAAATATCCTCAGAGGCACTTCTCATTTTAGGCCACTCCTGTTTAATGTGGTCACTGAGCACTTAAAACTGGTTTTTTTAAGGCCCCTTAACTCAGTTCAAGATCAGAGTAAACAGCCCCCGTCATGGACAGGATCAAAGTCATGGCCAAATGGCAGGTTGGTGCACACGTTACGATCTGCTGCCAGTGAAAGATTCTCTTTCTTTCTTTCATCTCATCCAGCTAGGCAGCTCAGCCTGACTTGGAACATATTCCAGAGTTGCCTGCTTCTCTCTGTTGCCACTGTCCATGTCACTGGCTCTTCTAACCTGCAGGAGACTCCTAACTGGACCCCTGTTTCCGTTCAGCCCCTTCCAGCATGTTCTCCACATACAACCACCGAGAGCTCTAAGAGTGAAATCAGTGTCCTGCTGTCTCTCCTCACCAGGACACTAACTCCACTGGAGTAGCCTGCTGTCTGTCTCTTTTGACCCTGCACCTTGGCATGGACAGCAGGTGAGTAAAGATCTGCTCACAGAATAAGGATCAATCAGCAATGGAAGTAGAGTGAGTCTAAATGGAGATGTAAGTAGATAGGGAAGAGGTGATTCAAGCATTTGTGCTATGTGCAATGCCACATTTTAAACCCATTTGCTCCAGGAAGAAACCTTTTCTTTTGCATTAAAATTGAGTTCGAAGAAAGAATTTATTAGGAAGATGCGAAAGGTTGATTTAAGACAGGAAGGACTGGTCGGCGTGTCTCCAGTCAGGGTTATATCAGGGAAATTAGAAGGGACGGGAAGGGAAGTAATGTTCAGTGGAGACATACCAGAGGCCAGACTGGGTAGGGGTCATAAAAATAACAACACTGGTAGCTACTATGGGTTTACTCGGTGGTACTGTCCCTGCTAAACTTGTGTCATTCCTTATTCCAATTAATCTTCACAATGATCTTACATAGTAGGCGCTGTCGTGGACCCCATTGTACTCACTGATGCAAGAACTTGGTGAAGGAGCTGCAGTTGGTGATGACTAGAGCTGGGATTTGAACCCTGGTGTGTTTGATTTCGAGCTGTCTGTCATGCACCTTGCCTATCATCCACACAGCCTCCATTCACTGTGTGTTCCCCAGGGCCAGGCACAGTACTGAGGTTTCAGGTAAATGCATATTCAAGGGCCAGCTTTGGAACCCAGAGTCTATGCTTTTCACCTTGACCAGTCGGCCTATTGAATTGCTTTGGACATCCTTTACTTTTGGTTTCTGGTTTGTTCTCTGGGGTGAAGATACTGATTCAATTGTGTGATTGTCTCATTTGCTGCCTGCAAGCCAAAGGCCTGGGAAGGGTTTTGCCAATTCATGTGAGTATGATGTTTGTTGCTCAGCATTGGAATAATAACTGCCATTTGCAAGGCTACCTCCGACGTCTGTTACCATCCTACTGACTTCCCGATGAGTGCAGTAGAGTTCAGGGTTATGCTGTTGGTCCTGGAGTCAGACTGAACCAGGTTTGGATCTGGCTCTATCCCTTATCAGCTCTGCGGCAATGCCTCTAGAGGCCTCCCTTTGCATATCTGGGCATGCAGAACACAGCAAGTATTTTTTAATTTCAGATTAATATGAACAGAACCGTCTCTGAAAAAGAAAAAATGGGCAACAAACACGTGTCAGACAAGTGCAAATCAAAACCACTCCGAGGTATCATCTAACCCCGGTGAGAATGATCCACATCACAAAGTCCCAAAGCTGCAGATGCTGGCAAGAATCCAGAGAGAAGGGAACACTTTCACACTGCTGGTGGGATTGCAAACGGACACAGCCCTTTTGGAAAGAAGTATGGAGAATCCTCAACGAACTAAAGGTAATCTTCCATTTGATCCTATAATCCCATTACTAGATATCTACCTAGGAGAAAAAAAAATCATTTTACCCTAAGGACATTTGCAGTAGTATAAGTTAACTCTAGAATTCTTACTACTCAAAGTCTGGTCCATGTACTAGTGACATTTGCATTCCCCGGGGGATTGTTAGAAAAGAAGACTGGTGGGTCCCTCCTCAGAAATCTTGAATCAGAATCTAATTTTTCACAAGATTCCCAGTGACTTGCATGCATGTTAAAATTTGAGAAGCATATGAAGGCTCAAGGTCATTCATGGTCAAAAACAAACACCGCTCAATGTCGGTGAATGTTTGGCTTTTGTGAAGAATGGGCCTTTCATCCATCCTCTCCGTGTGTGAACCTACTGTCAGCATGCTGCTAGAAGAACAGAGGTAGGAACGGCAATAAGGAATGGTAAGTTTGGATGCTCAATAGAAGCTTAATCATTTGACAACTTTGGGAGGCCGCTTGGAAAATGGAGCCCCTATGATTTAATGGTCTTTAACTTAAAGGCATTAGAAATATGCGAAGTGAGCCGGTCACTTTCACCAAATGGGGTTAGAATTTGGTTGAAATTTCACAGAAGCTCCAAAAACTGGAGTCAAGTGTATTGACTGTATGATGCATCCAGTTGACTTTTTTCTTGAGACTGAGACAGACTGGTCCCCGCCCGGCTCGCCTTGCTGTGGCTTAATCTAATTGACAATCAGATCAGCACACAGGGGAGAGTCAGGAATCATTCCACTAAGAAGCACGCTGCCCTCCTGTCTTTGGAAGAATGTTGGCTGACAGGGACACAATTAAAAGGGGATTGATTTATTGAGTTAGAATGTTCTGGCCCCCCTAATCTCAGCATCTCTCTGCTTCATGCAATCACCATTTCCAAACAAGAGTCAGCCTACACAAATGAAACCGTCCGGGGAGACAAAGCCGCTTTTAGTTTACCGAAGGTAGCTCAGCCCGAGAATCCCATAAAGAAAAACCACATAAAAGAAGTCCTTTTCTGCATGAGGGCCTGGATAAGGGTCTGGAATTCAGCAGGGAAGGATGATCTAAACAAAAAATAAGCAGTGGTAATGAAAACTGTTAACCTTGGCTCCAAGGGGGACAGGGTTAAGGGGAGTGAGTGGGCAAGGAGCCCTGCTTTTGTCTTTTATATAATGAAACAGTAAATTTCTACTAGAAATCACAGGATCATCAAGTATCTGGAATGTTGATGGGGATGCCGGTGGGATTCAAGGGAAGAACAAAGTCTGTGGATTAGAATTCAATTCTCCCTTTGAACTGTTTCATTGAACAGATGTGTTCAAATCTCAGCCGTGTGTATGCCTAGAATTATTTATAATTGTTGGGGATTGCAGGGGGCCCCCAATAAGTAGCACCTTTCTTTTTCGCCAGAGTTTTGAACTATTTGAGTAGTAAAACAAAAGACTTGGCAGATGGAGACAGCAATACAAGCATCATTTTTGTTACTGATATAGTAAATGCTGGAAAATATAGCTTATTTCTGTGAACTGGTCTATTTCCTGATAATAAACTCTCACCTCCCTGGTCATTGCAGCTCTGCACAGGCCCGGTGAGGCACAGTGTGTGGAAGGGCAGAGGAATGACCTTTTTGTGACAGTCTCACTTCTACAAGAAAGAGAAAAAGAAAGGGCTACACGTGCCCAATTTCTCTTTCCAAATTTATTAGACTGAAAAAAAAAATCACTTTCTCCTTTTAAGGCAGTGGTTCTCAACCTGTGGGTCGTGACATTAGGAAGGTTGAGAACCACTGTTTTAAGGGAATACAGGAGGGGGCAGAGAGAAACCAGGCGGAAAGTGGGGTCTCACCCACTCATTATGAGCGATCTTTCCTTGCTCATAATGATAGGAAGAAGCACCCTTCCTCCTCACACTGCTTTGAAATTAATAATAATAACAGTCATGATAATATAATAGCAATAATGACAAAAGTTACAATTTACTAAGTATTTACCCCACTCAAGTTCTGGGCAGAATATCCTATCTTATTTAATCTTTACAATAACACATAGATAATTTCATTATTATCTCTCTGCAACAGGTGGGAACACTGAGTCAGACACATTGTGTATCTTTTCCGAGGACACGCAGCTAGTAAGGGTAGCTATGGAACAAACACAGACTCTGGAGCTGGAATTATGCAGCAGACTCTGCCCTGTTCATTGAATGAATGAATGAAGTAAATGAATGAGTGAATGAGTTTGAGGATAATGGGTCTAGAAGTCTGGCCCGGTTTTCCTGTCAGCCCATCTAGCCTGGAGGGATTTTCCCTGGAATGTTCTGTGCTGCCAGATCAGACCAGGCCAGGCCAAGAAGTGTCCCAGGAGGTGGACCCCAGAGCTGGTTCTTCTGCTCTAGGAGCCCAGAGTCTGCTGGGGGCAAGAGCAAAGTGTCCTGCTCTGTCTACACGGGCACAACCATCTTTTTCGCTTGGTCTCTGATGTCCGTTCTAGATTGGCCAGTATCCTTGAGGGTCTGAGGGCCTTCCAGGTAACCAGTGGCCTAAACACAACGGGACCGAGGAGCACTCCCCGAGGGGTCGCATAAGCCCATCTCTGCCAGAGAGAGAAATCTGGCGATCAGGACTGAGCACGGCCCCTGAGGGAGCGGCTCAGCTCCACCTCCTGGCGGAAATGTCCCTTCTCCTGTGCATCTGTCACCACTTCTCCAGCCATCCAAACGCAAAACCGAGCTCCCGAGACCTCATTTCCCCCCACTTGTTCTTAACACCGTGTGATTTATTGCAGAATCCTTGGGGCAGCGTTGTGACCTCCCAGCGAGCTCCTCCCTTCTCCGGGTATCCGCTTCGCACTCACGGCGCTGCCACCTCGGCTCTCCTCCCCTTCCCTGCCCTGCCCTCCCTCCACTGACTGCTGGTATCTTAATCTCTTTCGCTGGAGCCTCCTGTCACTTGCAATCTCCCCCACTTTCTTTCCTGTACCTCCGCCCTCTTTCCCAGGCCCCCCCTTGCCTTCTCAGCTTTCTTTTCAAAGATGCTGTATTTCTTTTCTTTCCTTATTTGGTTCGAGGTGACCTGACAGCGTGGCTGAAGCAGCAGATTGGGGATAGAAATATATGCTGACTCTCCACAGGTTTTTTTTTTTTTTTGAATGGGGCATTTGTATTTATGGAATTTAGCAGAAAGATTGAGAATGTTCCACTTAAAAAATCAATCTCTCCCGATGAAAATGTTTGGTACTCTTTCTGCGTTGTTATCCAGGTCTCCACACGCCTCCATGCATAGAGACTGTTCTGGAAAGGGCCTCCAGGGAGACGTCTGTCTGGTGCAGACCATTTTTACTTGAGCCTGATGAAAATTGGTTTCATGGACAGTGGAGAACACGATGGCCTTTTGTCATTTTTACGGATTTTGTCTCAGGGAAGTGATGTCAAAATACAGGGAATGAATGGGGACCAAGACTAAGACAGCGTTAGGCCAAGATCCATATGTATTTAAATCCCTCCAAGGAGAGGTGTCTGTGGACGTCAAAACAAGGCAAGCAACAGTGACTTATTAGTTGAAACCCGAAACTTCAGTGGATCTAGGCTCTAACCCATGTAGATTTCCTTTCTTTCTTTCTTTTATTTATTTATTTAATCATAACCATGTACTTTTATGGGGTACAGTGTGCTGATCTGATATGCAATGTAGAATGCTTACATCAAACTGATTAACATAATCACCACCTCATTTACTTATTTGTTGGGGTCAGACATTTATATTCTACTCTTAACAGATTTCAAATACACTATTGCGTTGCGCACAATAGGTGAGGTCCTACCCAATACCCTACCACCCTCCCCCATTGTCTTCCCTCTCTCTCTTCTTTGCTTCTTTCTGGACTAGAGTTGTGTTTTACCATTTGTATGAATGTGTAGGTGATTATATACGGCCTTTTTTGAAAGAAGTTTGGAGAATTCTCAAGGAACTAAAAGTAGAACTACCATTTCATCCTGTAATTCTTCTACTAAGGTATCTACCCAGATGTTCACAAATCATTTTACAACAAAGATATTTGCACCAGAATGTTTTTACTGCAGCCCAATTATTAATTGACAAGTCAAGGAAGCAGCCCAAATGCCCATCAACCCAAGAATGGATCAACAAATTGTTATATATGTATGCCATGGAATACTATGCAGCCATAAAAAGGATGGAGATTTTACATCTTTTACGTTTACATGGATGGAACTGAAACATATTCTTTTTAGTAAAGTATCTCAAGAATGGAAAAAAAATTATCCAATGTACTCAATACTATTATGAAACCAACATGTAATCATCTATACATTCATACAAATGAGATTTCCTTTCTTAAGCTCAGTAGCCCTGAAGGTGTCTGTAAAGAATGCCATGATACCCCCAGACCTTGTTACTGAGCTGGTGCACCCACAATCCAGGTGCTCCAGGTGTTAACCTGCTAAGGAATCAGCTCCCCCTTCTCTGGAGATTTGCCTTCACCCACAGGAGTCACTGCACTGAGGAAAATAGGTTTCCTCCCAACTGAATCCCGTGACTAACAGATAGGGGATACAGACGGACATCCCGTTTCAAAGTGGGATCAACTTTGTGGCATAGTCTACATTCCAGAGCTCCCTGTGGGATCAGACATAAACTAGGCCCTAGCTGAGACCACACTGGAGCTCAGTTCTTCCCTTTCCTGGCCTGCTTTCAATAAGTTGTGCATACCCAAATCCTTGTCTCAGGCTCTGCTTCCGGTGACTAGATCTAAAGCAGAATCCAAGGCCCCAACCTGAATCCTGGGCCTTTCCATATAGGGCAAGGAAAGATCCTAAGTTCTGAGAGAAGCAGAAGACATGATAGTGGAAGATGCACACCCAGTGCTGGAATAGGCTAGACTTGTGGTCCCCAAACCCCAGGCCCCAGACTGGTATTGGCCCACTGCAGTGGGTGAACGAGCGAACAACCCTTTCTGATGGCGTACATCAACTGCCTGAGCTCTGCCTCCTCTCAGATCAGCAGTGGCATTAAAGTCTCATAGGAGCTTGAGACCTACTGTAAACTGCACATGACCGATCCAGGTGGTGTGCTTTTTATGAGAGTCTAATGCCCAATGATCTGAGGTGGAGCTGAGGCAATGATGCGAATGCTGGGACCATCTGGTTGCCAGAAAACAAGCTTAGGGCTCCCACTGATTGCTGCATTACGGTGAGCTGTATTATTATTTCATTATGTATCATCATGTAATGATAATAGAAAATAAAGTCCACAATAAAATGTAATGCACTTGAGTCATCCCCAAACCAACCTCTCCCTACCCTGGTCTGTGGAAAAATGATCTTCCATAAAACCAGTTCTCTGTGCCAAAAAGGTTGGGGACGTTAGTCTAGACCACTTGAGCCAGGCTTGCTGGGGCTGCTATGGTGGGAGAGTCGCAGGTTTGTGTCACTACCCATTGGCAAGACTAATGTGGGAAGGAGAGAGCCACGGAGGAGGAAAGACAATCACGACCTTCTCTGAAGGGGGCTGGGCTCCAGGTCCCTAAGAAGAACCAGTAGCCCGCCTAGAGATGGAGGGAAGCACACATGAGTTCCCGTAACTAGGGAGGGAAGTGAGACGCAGAAGAGACCCTCACTGTTTCTTCCTGACCTTTTAGGCAGGCCCAGTGAGCTCCATCTCATCTGTCATAAGCTTTTCTCTCCTTTGCGGCTAGGGTAGATCACAGGCGTGTTAGGGCTGGGTAGGGAAGAGGCGAGGGAGGTGGTGTTGTCCCCCTGCCTTACCTACCTCTGCCACTCTGACTCATCTCGCTTCTAGGCTGCCAAGTCCGTCACACCCTCCTCTCCAGGAAGGCTTAGCCCACAGTTGCCTCTTGCTTCTCTTGGCTTCTCTTCTGCTTTCCTGCTTGTCCCAACTTTTTGGCTCTTATTCAACAAATATTTACCAAGTGCCTAGTTGGGGCCAGCCGCTTTTGCAGACAGGGGGAATTACTAGCATGTAGCTACTCTCATTCACGGCCAGTGGTGAAAGACACACGATAAATAGCTGATTAGGAAGGATGAAGCCAGCAGTAAGTGCCATGAAGAAGATGAAGTAAGAGAACCACGTGCTGGCTGTGCCAGTGCTTGTCAGCTTGTTAGGCTGTGAGTATTGTCCACCCTGCGAAGGTGCCAGTGCTCTGGGGCAGAGGTCTCAGCTGACACCTCTTTGCTAGCTCTGAGTCACCTGATCCAGCATCTCACCTCGTAGGACATCAGCACAAACTTGTTTCTGGACAGCGATTATACTCAGGCTTTCCCCTACTGTGCCAGCTTTGGGGCTAATGCCCTTTGCCTTGAACTTCACTCATTACATGATTCCCATGTGGTGGAACAGGTGTGGTCTCCGAGGGCCTGTGTTTGAGACTCGGTTGACTTGCTGCTGTGTGACCTACGATGAGCCTCAAGTGTCATAGCCTCAGTTCCCTTCTGGCAAGACAGGGAGGGTGAGAAGGCCCATTTGAAAGGGTTGTGGAGGACAGAATAAGAGGATCTGTCCTCTGACAGGAGGGTGATGGGTCACAGACATTAGCATCAAGGATGTGACCAGCCTCAGCGGATCTATAAGGAAGGGGGGACCCAAGGCTCTGGCTGTCTGGCTAGCTTCATGGCAGCCTTGGCCATCAGTTTTGGGCTTTCTCAAGGTCCTGAGCACAAGACTTCAGGAGCTGGCACAGGCAGATGGCAGGAGAAGGGCTCTCTCCAGGCTTCCTGCTGTCACAGGCTGGGATTTGTCTTTCTCTCTTCCAACTGACACCTTTCCCATGTCCCTGTTACACTCCTTATAGAGGCTTGAACCCCCAGAGTCACCTTTGCTTTTTCTCTTATATTCCTCTCTCCAGAAGCCAAGTCTCCCAGATCCCATGCTTCACTTCCTCTCACTCCTTTCATTTCCTTCCCTTGCTCTTGACCCAGGTCTTCACCTGGCATTTCTGGGTGGCTAGTGTGACTTCCCCATCAGTATCTCTGGCTCCTGCTCTCCTCCTTACATCCATCTGGCACACACAGAGAACTAGCTTCTTAGAAGAAAAATTGTTCAGGTCCCTCTGCTGGCATTTGGAGCCCTTTGCTACTGGCCCTCACTGCTGTCACACGACAGCAGCCAGACCAGACTCACCTGTACACTGCCACCTGAACCTGCCCCACCTCTTCCTCTGAGCTCCTCTTCATGTTGTTCCTGCAAATAAGTCACTACACTTGCTGTGTTCTTCAAGGCCTGGTGCAGAGGTAGCCACCAGGCACCACTTGTTGGGAATGGGCTCTTGCCTCTGTACATTTAGACCCTTGATCATGTACCTTTCATAGGATATGTACAATCTGCTTAAAGTTCTAGGGATTCTTGGACTTTTGTGATATTATGGAGGATATTAATTTTCTTAGATCCTGATTAATTTTCTTTCATCCTGATATGGATGAGACCGTATGCATCAGGAGTGTGCCTTAGTGAGTCCTCTCCAGGGACAGACGCTAAGCTCTGCAGGGCTGCGTCTGGTGGGATACTTGATATAACACAGGGGATGACTGTGGTTGCACCGGGGGACAGGAAGGGGTAACCAGGGAGATGGTGGAGTACGATATGTCTGCACAATGCTTTTCTTCCTGGGATTCTCCAAATCTTCAGTAAATATGAAGTTATTGAGGCAAGAGGCCTATCTGTGGACCCATGGAAGGTACTTTATGTATCTGTGGTGATCCAGGCGATCCCGAAGTGGGTGAAGGGAGAGGCATGAAGACCTCACCTGTCAGCTTCCTGCAGGGGTGGGGAATAGGGTCTGTTTCCTATGAAAGGTGAAGAGTGCCATTTTTTTTTTTTTTTTTTTTTGCATGGTGGCTTGGGGGAACTCAAATGGCATCTGAGATAAGTTTTTATCCTGTCTGACAGATTCTTGGGGGAAGAGCCCTAAAATCTTTGCATTGGGGGTCTTGAGTTCAATGTCTGGCACAATGTAGATTTAAATTGAGATACTCAGAGGCAGGTGGTGATTTCTTTGCAGGGGAGTGCACGCTACTGTCTAGCTTGTTTCTCTTACTTCTTCAGTTACATGGTGTATTTTTTTTCTTCCGTTTGATCTTCACCTTGAGCACAGGTGATAGACTGATAAATGTGTAGACAGATCAAGAAAATGGGGCTGAGAGAGGGCAAGTGATTTCCTGAGGATCACACAGCTAGAAAGTGGCAGTGCTGGGACTCAAATCCTGGTTATGAGTCCGGTAGTCAGTCTTCCATGCCAGGCAACCCTGTGAGCACCTATAAATCAAGTCAGGTTGAACTGGGAGAATCTGGGAAGCTGAGTGGCAGAACTCTCCATATTAAATTGCAAAGGGAAATTAATGCAGTTTGAGAGTAGAAGTTGATGCTAGGACCTTTCCTCTTTCTGACATTATCTTCCTGAAATCTTTGGTTGTTCACAGATGGGTAAGAATCACCAGTATGACTTCCAAAGCAATTCCAAGATCCCAAAGCCTGGAACCTTCAGAAACAGTGGATCACATGAACCGCCCAACTGGAGCACGCCTTTCAAATGTGAAGGACTCTTACATGGGCGTCCAACCCATCCAGACACAGTCCTCATCGCTGGCAGGTGTAATCAACAATTTCTTGACATCCCCAGCATGTTGTGCATCAATCTTTACATCAAGCCCTGTGTGGGGTATGTGCCATTGTCTTCCTCTTTACAAAAGGAGGAGACAAGGCTCAGATTAAATTACTTGCCCATGTTCACGCAGCTGGAACACAAACTCGTATCATTTCTTAATCCACATGCATTCTCTGTCATTATGCTCTCCTGCCTCCAAATAGACATTTGCTGATTGAATGGGGTTGCACAGTGCTAGACAAGTGAGTGTGGCCAAGAGCCAAGTGTCTAGCATGGATAGAAATGCCATAGGAATTGAGGGAAGAGTGGATGACCCCAGGAAAGTGTGGGGCTGCTGCGGGGCTGTCAGGTGGCCTGGCCTTTGGATTGAGCAAGCAGTTGTGTGTGGGGAGGATGAGGAAGGCACCTGGGCTTTCCCAGGTGGCTGGAGGAGGATGAGCCCGCATAGGAAAACTGACTTATATTGAACCCCGCCAGAAACGGCCACTCCGTCACCAGCCCCGTCTGAGGTCATATTTCAAAGACTGGCTCAGGGCCACTGGCTGGGGTGCAGGGATGTGAGATCATGGCTGAGCAATTTGACTTTAAAAAATGTAAGGACCAACTTGGGAGTTTGATTGTATTTCTGCTGCCCAGGCATGAAGTCAGCTGGCCTGATTGTGACAGGGAGCGTTTGGCTTGTAATTAGCTGAGTGGTTTTTCTTTTTTTTTAATGTTCTGCCTCAACTGTGGTGTGCTGCAAGTGAGCCTGCTCCCTCAGAGCTACCCCCCAGCAGTAGCGGAGGTGAGTCATGACCATAAAATCTGGAAAGCTTGTGGGATGGAGGGCGGTAGAGAAATATAAATTATTGTGATCGTCTTTCAGGCGTGCTTGAGTTAATTATTGCATTTTCACCAGCTGCACCGTGGCTTCATGAACACCCAGCCAGAAGGCATGGTTTTAGTAGGGGAAAGAGTTGTTCCCTGGTGGGGCAGAGGCTAGACGCCCTGTGCTCTTTTGAGGGAGGCTGAGATGCATTAAATTCCCAGCACCAGCTGGAACCTGTGCGGATTTGCTCCGAGACGCTTGGGTGTGAGCGGCATCACGTTTTCTTTATTTTTCTAAAGCAAATCTGGCTGGGTTCTCCACCTGCCAGGGCTGGCAGGAGCCCTTTTCTTAGTTATGCCTTTTTCTTTTAGTGGGGAGGGATGGAGGAATTCTTTTTCTCTTCCTTGGGAACATAAGGAAGGCTTGGCGATTAGGTAATTTAGCCAGATCTCAAGGCCTCAGGTCCAGTATAGAGAAATAATTGCTCATGGTCTGTAAGTACAGTGTGGAAGGAGGCCCCTCATCTTCCTCCATCCCAGGCCTGGCCAGGAGGTCTTGGCAGAGACTCCCACAGCTGTTGTAGACTTGTGATCTCCCTAGGGCCACCCCTCAGCTTTCCCCTTTGGGTGGTAAAGGTCACTACCCTCAGAGACTTTCAAACCACTGTTTCTTTTCAATCTCAGGGAAGCCACAAAACATCTTAGCATGGGTCACCTCTCTTTAAAGACTTCCTAGACATGAGCTGTTCCCTTCTCAGATGGAGTAGTTTTCTCATCCCTTTAAATCTTTCTGTAAGAAAGAAGGAAAGAGAAAAAATGGAAGGAAGGGAGGGAGGGAAGAAGAAGGAGACCAAACCAAACTGAACAAACAAAAATCGAAATTATGTTAAATTTTCTCCTATGTCTTCAGAAAATGAGAAGACAATTTTAATTCTTTAGGTCTCCTCCAGCAAGACCAAGATAAAATTGCTTCTCCATTACATTTCTTAAATATCCGATGGTAGTTTGGGAGTACCTGATTAGCAAGAAGATTAACCCCCAAGGGTGTAGAATATGAATAAAACATCTAAAGTGTGATGGCATTTCATCCTGTAATCCCATTACTAAGTATCTACCCAGAAGAACAAAAATCATTTTACCACAAAGACTTTTGCACCAGAATGTTTATTGTAGCTCAAAATTCATAATTGCCAAGTTGTGGAAGCAACCTAAGTGCCCATTAATCCATGAATGGATCAACGAACTGTGGTATATAGACACCATGGAATACTATTCAGCCATTAAAAAGATGGAGACTTTATATCTTTTACATTTACCTGGATGGAGATGAAACACATTCTTCTTAGTGACATATCATAAGAATGGAAAAATAAATATCCAATGTATATAATACTAATATGAAACCAATATATAAATAATTACATGCTCATATGAACAATAAAACACAAATATAGTCTAGTATAGGGGTGGGGAGGAGGGAAAGGGAAGGGGGAGGGGAGATGATTGGCAGGAGGGAGGACATGAGGCAGGATCTTATGTAATGTGCACATGGCCAAGGTTTATGACACATCCCCTGGGTGAGGGGCTCTTTTACAACTGGAACTTTACCTTAGAAGTGAGAGCAATGTAATCTAGACATTTGTACCCTTGTATTAACATTAAATAAAAAAAAAAAGAAAAAAATGTAATGACAAAAAATGAGATTGTTTCTCCCCAAGTTTATCATTACTCCAGCTGTGTGACCTTGAGAAAGCTACTTAACCTCTTTGAGGCTCAGTGTCTCCTATAAAGGTAGGATGTAGGATTTCTTAGAGCAGGAATATTAAAAGGATTAAATGATAGGCACCAAGTCTAGGGCCTAGCCGGGAGCCAGATCTCAAAACACGGCCATTTTGGACTGTCAACTGTGACCTGCCAATAGCTTCCCCGTCCTAGAGTTTGTTTCTCTTAGTATCCTTAGCTATTAGGCACCCAGAAGACATGAAAATGTGTTTAGTTAACTGGGCACTTGGAAAAGGCAGGGATTGTGGAGAGGCTGAGCAGACCAGAGGGAGACCTGAGCATGTGCTATTTTTCACCAGGAGTGTGTTGCTCCATTGTCCAGACTTTCCCAAGGCCCATTTCTGGGGCTTTCTGTCTCATCCCATCCTTGGTTTCAGTGAGGTTTATAAGTGTCCCAAGTCATTGAAAAAGTGGGGGTGGAAGGACAGTTTGATGGGGCACAGAGTGGTACTAGTTAAAAAAAATTGGGGGCACTGGGGCCTTCTTATACCTCTGAAATAAAAAGGTGCAGTTGAGCAAAGATTTTCCTGATCTAGAATTATAATAGAGAGGACGCACTCCACCTGCGCACCTACTATGCGCTTGACCTAAGTTATGTGTGTTCTTGATGCCTCCTTTTTTTTTTTTTATTGTTGGGGATTCATTGAGGGCACACAGAAGCAGGTTACATTGATTGCTTTTGTTAGATAAGGACCCTCTTATATTTGTGTCCTGCCCCCAAAAGGTGAACCCTATCCCTTGACCCCCCCCCCCCATTAATTCTCACAGTAAACGAACGAGTCAGGCCTGTTTAATATGTAATGAAAGGTGTTGAGCAAGAACAGAGAAGTCACTGCAGATAAGAATCCAAAGCTCAGGGGAGTGGAGTACTTTGCCCCAGGTGATACAGTACCCTGTGGCAGAGCCTGGATTCACACCCAGTGTATGAGACTCTCTAAGTGGCAATTCTATAATGTAGTGGGTTAGGGAATGATTTTAGGCTGTGTCTGGGAACTCCTATATAAAACACAATTTCACCTTCTTTCCTCTTGGGGCAGGCATGTTGGAGAAACCTCAATAAATTTTTTCCTCTTCTATGGAGCATCGATAATATAGCCAGGCTTTTGATACATATCAGACGATTCACTGCAGAGCCATTGCAAAGAGTTTAAAACGATGTGCTGTTAATTAGGAAAAGATCAGCATACTCTAGATGGCAAAATGTCCCTCTTGTATAACCAATGTTTCCTGAGTACCTACACTGTGCCAGGTTCTGCTGGGTGCTGGGCTACAGTAGTGACTTAATTAAGACCCATCCTTACTATTCAAAATCTCCCCCAAGTCCTTTTGTTTTATTTGTTTTTTTTTTTTTCAGACAGAGTCTCACTGTCTTCCTGGGTAGAGTGCCATGGCATCATCATAGCTCATAGCAACTTCAAACTCTTGGGCTCAGGTATCCTCTTTTGCCTAAGCCTCCCAAGTAGCTGAGACTACAAGTATCTGCCATAACACCCAGCTAGTTTTTCTATTCTTAGTAGAGATGGGGTTTCACTCTTGCTCAGGCTGGTCTCAAACTCCTGAGCTCAAGCAATCCACTTGCCTTCGACTCTGAAAGTGCCAGGGTTACAGGTGTGAATCACCATGCCCAGCTCATCCTTAAGTTCTACAGGAACAAAATGTTAAGAGTTGAGAGAAGGGAGAGACTACTGACAGACAAATCACAAGCAAGAAAGTGGGGTCACGTTTACGCAGGCACACTTCATGAGTGACAGTGTGCGATGGTTTTGGAAAGTATCTTTCAGGCAGTAGCATTTTCAAAGGCCAATGTGATACTGGGAAGCTTTGGGATCTTTAGATGTCCTGCAGTCTCCCTGAGGACCCCTTGCTCTTTGTACAATCACCTCTTCCTTCATGTTTGTAAAGGATTGTGCAACTGCCCTCCCCCCTCATCCCCAGATTGCCCCCTGAACCCCTTGCTGTAGGCATCCCTGCCAGTTCTTTACTAATTCACAAAAACCCAACAGTTGATCTTTAGTTGGGACTCAACTGGGGTTGTAAAAGTCACGGTCACAGACAGACATAGACACTTGGGTGGACACACGTGTACTTTACTATGTGTACACAGACACACAGTCTCATATGCCCTGTGACACTATATTGTTTTCAATCCCCTGACCTCCGTGGATAGGAATGTCTATAAGGTCCTGTGCAGGCTCGTGGGTAAGCCCTTTCCTCCTGATAGACCCTTGGCAGGCTTTTGCAAAGCTGACCTTACAAGGCCCTCACCCAAAACAGTGGGACAATAAGGGTTTCAAGATTATTTATGACAGCCTGTCTGTGTATTGTAAGTGACCTTGGTAGCCTGCTTCTGAAGGAAGAGTTTATATGCTAAGTCAGGAAGATATATGGGTGTGGAGTGACGCATGAAGTATTTAGGGGTGAGGAGTGGGGAGGAGTTAGGGTAGGGAGACAGCTGATGAGCTCAAGGCCGTTTGCAGTGGTCTTGGGACCAGTGCAGATCATACTCCTGAGAGACACAGTCCTTGAAGATTAAATTCCCTCAAGTCTAAAATCCCTAACACTTAAAATCCTGAAAAACGTAATCATCTAAAGATGAAAGTCCCAAATGTTGAAATCCTGAGAGCTGAATTCTGGAGGAAGGGATTCGTGTGCTTCTGGTTATATGTGTGACAATTTCATTGTGTTGGGAAGAACTATTACCTTGTTGCTGCCTTTATTTGCATGTGGTGGAAAACTTAGATGAGTGAATTGTGCTCGTGATATGGCAGTGATGGAAACTTTAGTTTAAAAATGTGTCATTTGGGCATTTGAATGGGCATTTCATCTAGCTGATGAAACTCCAGGAGCTTTTAATGAATTAAGGCCACATTCGCCTGAAGAAGCTAGTGAAGTTGCTAACTGGTTCAAAACCATGCGTGTGAGGATGTGAAGATGTGTTGCTGTTCAATCACCAATATCACTTCCACCAAATTCGGGATCTGTATGTGAGTCCATGAAGAATGGGGAAGATAGGAAAATTTAATAGGGAATGACCACTTCAGTGTATAGCAAATTAAAGAAGAATTTCAAAAAGATCAGAGCCATGTAGAAAATGAATGGGGAAGTATTCTCCACGGAGAGCCATGCCTTAAAAGAAAAAATGCAGCAATTCATCCTGATGCAAGACTTCAAAATATAGTTAATGATGGTGAAATTCAGCCCATGCTATGGAGGACTTCCATCTAGTTGTCTGTAATCTATCCCTGTAATATACTTTCTTGTATGTCAAATTTTCCTCTTTAGTTTTTTTCCCACTATTTTCAATTGCCAGCATTATTTTTGATACTTTGCAATGTTGTGCATTTAATCTTTGCATCAGTTACAATGATGGAGATAATAAATTACGTAAAGGTGTTCAGAGAGTTCTAATTTGTACTATGATTTTGGGTGCAAATTTGACTCCATGAAAGTGCACCACATTGGCTTTGTGTGTATGTGAAAATATTGAAACTTCCCCGATGACTGAAGAGATGTCCTTTTTGTGTATCTATGCTTGTGTAAGACAAAATTTCTCAAGATCTCTGCTCTTTGGGTGATGTCTTATGTAGTAGTGACCCATCTCGAGTTTTGATCAGTCTTGTCAAAAGACTTAGGTTGTCCATCAGGGTATTTCATATGACCAATTATAAAGTTGGGTGTGCACAATTACCAACCCTGTTGATGTGCATTTGTGCAATTTATTTTTGACCTATTTCCTTATAAATATGATTCATTTGCTTATAGCTGTTACACCCAGGCTATTGTTGCTAGAATACCTGAGTGTTTCTGCTTGCAAAAATACATATTATTATTGCCTATGTTATTGTGTAAACTGGCCTGTGTTCTGTTTTGTTTGTCTGTTTCTCAAATAAATCCTCTTTTTAAAATGTATAAAGAATTTTTGAAAAGTATTTTTTCCAGTATTATGCGTGTAGGATTTCAGTCTTTTAGGATGATGACTTGACTTTGATCTGTTAAAATTTTTTTTTTATTAAGTCATAACTGTATACATTAATGCATTTATGGGGTACAAGGTGCTGATTTCATATGCAATGTGGAAATCTTACATTGAACTTGTTAACATAACCATCACCTCACTTACTTATTTGTTGTGATAAGGCATTTATAATCTACACTTAATAGTTTTAAAATGTACCATTGCATTATGAACAATAGATAAGTTCCCACCAAATGCCCTCCCTCCTCTTGGCCTTCCCCCTCTCCTTGCCTCTTCTTCCTCTTCCCTGTTTCTTTCTGGACTATAGTTTTGTTTTATCATTCATATGAAAGTGTAGGTATTTATATATTGGTTTCATAATAGTTTTGAGTACATTGGATACTTTTTCTTCCATTCTTGAGATACTTTACTAAGAAGAATATGTTCCAGCTCTATCCAGGTAAACATAAAAGATGTGATGTCTCCATCCTTTTTCATGGATGCATAGTACTCCATGGTATACATACATATACCACAATTTGTTAATCCATTCATGGGTTGATGGGCACTTAGGCTGCTTCCATGACTTGGCAATTATGAATTGGGCTGCAATAAGCATTCTGGTGCAAATGTCTTTGTTGTAAAATGATTTTTGATCATCTGGGTAGATACTTAGTAGAGGAATTGCAGGATCAAATGGCAGGTCTTCTTTTAGTTCCTTGAGTATTCTCCAAACTTCTTTCCAAAAAAGACATATTAGCTTGCATTCCCACCAGCAGTGTAGAAATGTTTCCTTCTCTCCACATCCATGCCAGCATCTGAAGTTTTGGGATTTTGTGATGTGGGCTAATCTTAGTGGTGTTAGATAATATCTCAAAGTAGTTTTGATTTGCATTTCGCTGATGATTAAAGATGATGGGCATTTTTTCATGTCTTTGTAGGCCATGCACCTGTCTTCTTCAGAGAAGCTTCAGTTCAAGTCTCTTGTCCACAAGGAAATGGGGTTGTTCTTTTCTTATTGATTAGTTTGAGTTCTCTGTGGATTCTAGTTATCAGATCCTTGTAGGAAACATAACTTGCAAATATCTTCTCCCATTCTGAAGGCTGTCTGCTTTCTTTACTTACTGTGCCCTTGGCTATGCAGAAGCTTTTTAGTTTAATCAGATCCTAGTAATATATTTTTGGTGTTGCTTGAATTGCCAGAGTGGTCCTTATAAAAAATTCCCCCAGGGCAGCACCTGTGGCTCAAAGGAGTAGGGCGCCAGCCCCATAGCCAGAGGTGGCAGGTTCAAACCCAGCCCCGGCCAAAAACCACAAAGAAAAAAAAAAAATTCTTCCAGGCCAATTTCTTCAAGCATTTTCCCTGCACTCTCTTCTAGTATTTTTATAGTTTTAAGTTTAAATCTTTTATCCAGTCAGAATCAATTTTTGTTAATGGTGAAATATGAGTGTCCAGTTTCAGGCTTCTATAGGTCACCAGCCAGTCCACCCAGTTTAACCATTTGTTAAATAGGGAATCTTTCCCCCAATTAATGCTTCTGATAGGCTTATCAAAGATCAAATGATGATAAGTGGCTGGGTTCATCTCTTGGTTCTCTGTTCTGTTGCATATATCTACCTCTCTATTTTTGTGCCAGTACCATGCTGTTTTGATCACTATAGATTTATAGTATAGCCTGAAGTCTGGTAATGTGATGCCTCCCAATTTGTTTTTAGTTCAGAGTAATGTATAGGCTATTTGAGGTTTTTTTTCTGATTCCATAATGAAGTACTATTTTTTCAGGATCTTTAAAGTATGACAATGGTGCTTTAATAGGGATTGTATTAAGTCTGTAGATTACTTTGGGTAGTATGGACATTTTTACAATGTTGAGTCTTCCCAGCCATTAGCATGGTATGTTTTACCATTTGTTAACATTTTCTGCTATTTCTTTTCTCAGAGTTTCATAATTTTCTTTATAAATATCTTTCATGTCCTTTGTTAGGTAAATTTACCGATATTTCATCTTCTTTGGCACTACTGTAAAAGGAATAGAGTCCTTCAGTATATTTTCAGCTGGACTATTGTTGGTATATATAAAAGCTACTGATTTGTAAGTATTGATTTTGTATTCTGAGATGCTGCTGTATTCCTTGATTGCTTCTAAGAGTTTTGTAGTTGAGTCCCTGGGGTTTTCCAGATATAAGATCATGTCATCCTCAAAGAGTGAGAGTTTGATCTCTGACCCCATCTGGATATCTTTGATCTCCTTCTCTTGCCTGATTGTGATGGCTAACACTTCCATTACTATGTTGAATAGCAGTGGAGACAGTGGGAATCCTTGTCTAATTCCAGATCTGAATGCCAATGTTTGTTTTTTTTTTTATAATTTTATTGAATCATAATTCTGTACATTGGTGCAATCATAGGGCATGATTCATATACATTCAGAAATGTTTTGATCGTACTGTTACAGATAGCCTTCATGGCATTTTCTTGATCACTATATA